>JAKSZP010015937.1:0-154932 GCA_022478985.1 Massospora cicadina | reverse complement strand
ATAGTCGCTTTCTCCACCTGTTTTCCCCCATGCGCCAAGATCTAGAGGGTGGTATTGTCAGGATTCTGACCCAAACAGCCAAATCAGATACGTCAGGTAATGGGAATTGATCCTGGACCAATTGAAAAACCCAAACTTCAGTTGGAGTTCAAACTTGAGCTATGTGACGAGCTAAATCAGATCAACCAAGTTAAATGGGGTTTGTTTCAAATCCCCAATTTAATTTATCTTATTAGATCTAGGCTTGGGCTTAGATTTTCCCTGATTAACCTCCCTAATTTCCCTTAAAAAGTGGAGATTGAATAATAAACTTTAAACTCTTCTCCCATTTTTGCAATTTAAAGTGAAATTTGTATTTAATTTGTTATTTACCACACCAGACTTCATATCTTGATTAAATAAGACTTCTCAACTAGGAGAAGCAAACAAGGTAAGTATCCAGCACCCTTGAGCTTTGGGTCATTACCCCAACAAAAACAACAAAAGATCTGAGGTATCAACCCAGGATCCCAACAAATGGGTTGAGATAAATTGATGCAAGCAGAAGATTCTGGGCCTGAGTCACCTCAACTTTCAGAGCTGAGAAATGAAAAATTTAAGTAATTAAACATTGGTTTTACTAAATAATATTTTTTAAGTTTTTCTTTTTTATTAACTATATATCTAATTTGTTTTTTATTTTCATTTCTGTTCTTATAACTTCTATTTTTCATAAGGTTATGTTTTCACTTTTTCACTTTTTTCCTTTTTTCCTTTTTTCCTTTTTTCTTAAAACATATTTTTTTCTAATTGATCCTTTTGAAATATCTTATAATAAATTTTGCATGACGTGGTTATATATAAGGCCTGTTTTAACTTCCTTGATCATATAAGTATGCCTTGGGGCTTTCTTGATAATCTCTGATGGGACTACCAAAATGCAAAATAACTTCTGTAATGGCTTAAATCTATGTGTGTTACAAAACAGAACTTTATCACCAACTTCAACTATTGACCAACAAAAAACATTTTAATGTATCCTTTTTAAGTCAGGCCTTTTAAAAAGAAATACTGCTATCAAAGGTTTTCACTGCAACTTAATCAACATTTCAACAAGCTTCTCAACATATTGGGGTAATTACTCTCTTCAGGGTACTATAAAAAGAAGTACAGCAGCGATGATAGGGCTGGATGCCTTCCATGTAAGATCTGGAAAGTTGACATCTTAGGTAGCTGAGTAGTAAAATATGTTATAAGCAAACAAGCCGAGCTTAGAAATGTGCTACATTAAGATGTTTTGTTAGAAGTTAACTTCCAAATTAAGTTCACTATGGTCCTGTTTTTTAGTACTAGTGGTTCCCAACCCAAAAAAGGGAGCCGCCACGCATTTTATTTGTGAATGGGCCAAACAAAGGGTTTATTGTAAAATAAAAAATCCTAATATATTCCCTAAATCATCAGCTTAGGAAGCCATATCAAGAGGTAAGGAAGCTAGGGGAAACTTTTGTCTGGTGCCTGCTTTAGCTGGTAGACCATAGCGGAAAACATAGGGGTTGGGGTGTCAGCAACATGTGGCATAAGATGATATAACTGTGGATTCTCTTCAATATCGATTTTTTAATGGTGTGCATCGCCTCAATGTATTGAGCAAGTTAATGCTCATCAAAAGTGATAAGAGCTGGTGCACAAGTTAAAGACTTAATGCGCTGGTGAGTTTGGGAAAATTGGGGTCAAACAGAGAAGTTTTTGCTTCATTAATGCAAGTGCAGTTTGCTTTAAAAGCGATCTCCTCAATTTTGTATTTTGCATCCTCATCAAAATCATGGAGGATATTTGGGATGGGAATACTCTCAACAAGGGGTTCCATCGCCCCATGGAGATGTTGGCAGAGGAGGATGTTGTCCTGGGCAGCTGCTGCTTCTACTGGCATTTTGTTTATAATTTTATAGCTAGGGAAACCATCTTTAGATTGAAGATGGTGGGGATACGAATTGGGAGCATTACAAAAAATTCCTCCAAATTGAAATCTGGATTTACATTAATCGACCATTCCCTATTGTTGATCCATTTGAGGCACTTAAATTAATTTAACTCAGCTAATGCTCAGCCAATCACCAGAGTTAATGTAGTGGCGGAACCTGATTGGCTGTGAACAGTTGACCATGGCAGCTCAGCTGAAACTGTCTCAGCCATTGACTCAGGATTCTGTAATTCTGATAATTTTTTAGGAATTTATTCTTTTATTTGCTTCTGCTTTTGAAGCAGTGCTAAAATCAGCTGAGGTTGGGGGAGGGAGAATTGCGCCCCACTAAAAAAAATTTGGGTGAGGCAGCAGCCAGCCCAACATCAAAAGGAGGAGCGGCGGAAGCAGTGGGGCACTTGCGCTTTGAATGATCTAATTTGAAGCACAAGGGGCATATGGTGCGGCTTTTTCAACATGCGCCCAAAAAGGGTGATCAGGTGCAGATCTGATCATAGTGTGGGGGGGACTTGTGAGGTGGGTGTTGTGAAAGGGAGGATTGTCACAAAGGCACGAGGCCCTGCCAACTGACCCACCCCATTGGGAACCAAAAACTGCAAGATGGGGTCTGCGCCACAAATGGCCAAACCCTCCATCACTTCATGGAGAAGGCATTCAGGGGAGAGAAACGATGGCAACCTGGAAAACTGGACCACCAAAGTGGGCTCATCTGGGAGCCGCATGCAAACAGTGAGTATAAGAATATTTTTTATATATTATTGGCAGCTTAGATGCTGCTGCCGCATCAGCTTCTGAGTGGAAGCCAAGATCAAAATACCCCTTAAAGGGGCGAAAGTTGATATAGCCAGTAGGTTTAAAAACTGTTGTGGCCATCTCAATGATGGATGCGCTTATGTAAGGGAAAATATTCCCATATTTGACCCAGAGGCTAAAATGAAAATTGCTCCATGGGAGCATGAAAGGGTTCTGGAGCACTGTTTGAGAGCTTGCGAGGTGGTGGGCCAAGTCCTGAGGGGTGCATAACGCCCAGTAGCATTGGGAGGGCTAGCAGAGCCAGCCTGGGTGCGCTTCAGTGGTGGCTGAAAGATGTCAGATGGCGGTGCACCACCACCCCTAGCCAGGGCAGCAGGCAGTGATTGCATTGACATCAGTATGTTTTGGCTCGTTTGGGCAGTCATTTTTTGTTTTTAAACCAAATTTGGATTTAATTTAGGTATCAAAGAAAAGATTGATTCTTCACTGGTGTCCTGTTTATGCGCTCAACTGTCTTATTGGCTTCTTTATGATAAGTGTCATGGCAACAGCAGATAAAGTTTAGACAAGCCTGCCAGTTGGGTTGCAAAGACACCCAAGACAGAATGCCAGGGGCATTGCCACTCAAGTGACATTTAAGTTGACGGTGGATAATTTACAAAGGAGGCCCAACAGGCTGAAAATGTAACAAACAACCCAGCGAAGAACCAAGCTGTTACAGCACCAGAGCCAATGGGTTTGGGTGTAGAGAGTTGTGAGATTGGATATATATAGAAAAGACCTTGATGCAATAGGCCCAGGAAAAATTGTAAGGATCATTGTTGATAACTGGGCTGGGGCGACCCAGTTGATACTCAGGCTGGTGAGCCATATTGCGGATGTCACAGGGGATTTAGACAAATAAAATGTTAGACTCTAATATAATAAATCCAAACGTATGAAGGATTTCAATGAGAATAAAATAAGAGAATCTACCGTCAAATTTTCTCATTTTGTTACATTTTCCTAAATAGAAGATCAATAGAGGAAATAGCTTAGAAAATGCGGGATTAGGGCCAAAAAGATTTGACCTAATCCAATATGGCTTCCTAGGCTTCTAGCTGAGGTGCCATACTAGGTTTTTCATTTCTAATAATCCCTTTGTTTGGCCCTTCTTCAAATAACGATACGTGGCAGCTCCCCCTTTTGGGTTGGGAACCACTAGTGCTAAAAAGGATTTGACCTAATCTAGAAAACTTTGGGCGAGGGGGGAGAGAAATGAATTATTTTAAACTGAATTTGAAATTGTTGGCGGTGGGCCAAGTCACTGTCATTTCGTCCACAGATGCCCAAATTGCCAATTTTTTTTAATTTTGACAACTGGAATGACAGCATATCACCCAATGGGCAGCAGGGACCTCCTACAGCCACCCCACATAGGGGCGGTCCCATGGGGTTGGGAATGGGTTAAGGACAGCCAACCCGCCCACACCTAGTCACTCTGCCATCCGTTTGGCCAAGTGAGGAATGCTGGATGTGGCTTCAATGCTTTTGGTGGGGGTTACAAACTAGTGGCATCATATCCTCTTGACCTGATGCCATCAGTGAGCCTTACTGATGATTTGACACTAAAACGTTTTATTCAACAAAAGCATGCACCCATCGGGCTTTTTTGCCAACTGTTTGGGGCTATCTGGTTTTGATGCTAAAGGCTTGTGACTGTCAACTTCATTTGAACCTTTTGCACCATGAGAATGCTGACTCTCCAATAAATCGACACAAATTACCTTTAATTGTAGTATCAAAAATCTGAAGTTAATACTGTAATGGGTGGCAATGTTCTTAAAGGGTAAGCGTTGACCCACCACTTTTCAACCACATGAGCAAGTTAACCCTGGGAAATGAGGGGACCGCCAGCCTTCTTGGCCCATTTTTGGATGGAAAAGGGAACACCCCAAATCCAAATAGAGGGGGCGCTCCCCCAGACTTACATTACCCTTCCCTTTTTCAAAGGGTAGTGCCACCACCAGGAAATTGAGCGAGGGCCACATTCTTATGGGCCTTGGGCAGCTTGATTGCCATCAGTGCTGCGATTTTTAGGGAGGATGGGAAGCATCCTGGTGGGTAGCATGGAAAGCTTTGACAAGCTCCAAATAAATTAGCACAGTCCCATGTGCGACCCAACTATTGCATAGGCTGGATAGCCCTTCCATAAGAATAGATATTTGAATGATTGACATGATTCATATGAATCCAGGATGTCCTCTACTTCAGCTTCCTCTGCACCCTCAATCATGATGGGCTCTGGCTCTGATGGGATCACCCTTTTAATAGGGGACAACTGAGACTCATTGAAGACTGGGTGTTGCTTCCAATGGGGTTGAAATTTTAAATGGAAGGCGTTATTTCCCAAGTCTTCTTCCACTAGATGGGGACCTGAGTGCTTACAAACTTACGTGATGGCACCTGCATGCGCAAGTGGCACATGTCAAGAATAATGTGTGATCCTTCCTTTATTTTGTGCGGTGGGAGCCTTTTAAAATCTGAAACCGCTTAAGATTAATTTTAGCCTTAAGAAAGTGCTCTAAAACCAAGGATTGCGCGACTCATATGTGTTGGGCATATTCAGCAGCAGCTGGTATTCCAGGTAAAAACATGGTCTAACCGAAAACAAAGTATATACCCCAAGTTAGCCTCATACAGGGAGAAGCCTGTGGACGCATGTGTTCCGTTGTTATATGCAAACTGGGCAAGGGGAAGGTCGTCCGCCAGGTATCTTGATTTTCTGTAACGTAGCACCGCAGATACTGTTCCAAGATCTTATTGATCTGTTTGGTTTGGCCATCTGACTGTGGATGGTACGCAGTAGAATGATAAGGTGTGATTCTCAAGATTTCTAAGAGTTCATTCCAAATTCTGCGCCATGAATTGGGAAACTTTTTACTGAAAATTTCCTGAGGGAGTCCAAACATTGAGAATACATGGTGCGCAAAGAGACAGGCAGTTTCTTTGTAATTAATGGAGGAGACGCGTGGGATTGACTAGGTAAATTTATTGAAGCGGTCTACAACCAATATGACCACTGTGAATCCCTTGAAGCTAAGTAGCTCAACAATAAAGTCCACAGACACAGATGTCCTTAGCCCTTTGGCCTGCTTCGAGGGGTGAAGCAGACCGTTCCTACCAGACTGGTCTGACTTGACCACGCAAGTCACACAGTCAGTGATCCATGCTGGATCATCCTTTGATAAGCCCGTCCAGTTATAGGTACGCTTCACTAGATTAATGCATTTTTTAATCCTCTGGTGACTGACTGCAGGGGGGCCACGATGAGCCTGAATTACTTCAGCTCAAAGGAGAGGTGAAACCCACACCCATGACCTGAACTGGATGAGCCCTCATCCAGAAAATACAAAAAATGTTTAAAGCTGGAAAAAAAACGCCCCAAAAGATCCACTCCTTCTGCACACGCCGTTTGTTCTGGTAAGACCCACAAAAATCAAGGGCGCATCTGGAGCTAAATCTGCTGCCAAAACTGTGGGAGGGACAATGGTCAGGTTTTGGGTGGGGGAATGACATTGACGAGATCTGCCTCATCAGATCAGCTGGGCAAAGTGCGGAATTGCAACTGAGAAGATCAGAAATGACATTCAGGGATTTCTTCATAAAATCATATCAAAGTTAAAGCTGAACAAGTCCTAGTAGGTGTAGGCCAGTTAGTGTGCCAACTACTGTGGCTTACGGATATAAAGAAGAGCTTGGTGGTCCGTATGCACAGTCAAATCATGCTGAGCTCCCCGCAAAAGATACCACCAGTTGGTCAAGGCTCACGCCAAGGCTGCAATTCCTTATCATTGATGGCCTAGGATTGCTCAGTGGAAGAAAATATGCAGTAAAAATATGCAAATGGGTGTTTTAACCTATCATGCTCTTGGAGTAAGACAGCCACAACTGTGGTGGAAGACACATCACATGTGACAATATAGGGTTTGGTGGGATCTGCGTGCTTAAGGATGGGAGGTGACATAAACACCTCCTTAATTGTTGAATGCCTTCTGGCGCTTGGGCGTCCATCAAAAGGGAATTCTCTTGCCCATGAGCAGATAAAGTGTGGCGGCTAAATAGGATAGGGCGAGAGAGAATTTAATTTAGGAATATTATGGTGCCCATGAAGCTTCATAATTGCTTTTGAGTTGTTGGAGTTGGCCACTAGTGGATGGCGTCCAGTTTGCTGGGTGATATGGCATACCCATTTTCTAAGATGAGATTACCCAAAAAGGTGACTTCTTCTTTATAAAAATAGCATTTTGATGGCTTGACAAACAAACCAGCATTAAGCACAGCTACTACTGCCTCCAAGTCCTTTGCATGTTGCTCGGGAGAGTGAGAATGTATTAGGATGTTTTTAATATACGCAACTGCAAAGGTAAATTAGAAATCCCCAAACACACTATCAGTCATCCTTTGGAAGGTTGTGGGCGCATTCTTCAGCCCAAAGGACATCACTAAAAATTAGATTATGCCTCATATCGTCTGGATAGCGGTAAGCCATCTATGACCTTCCTTCATCCAAACTGATTAAAAGTGTTGACCATATTAGCTTTGAAAACGCTTGCGATTTTGAAATAGATTGCCCAATAGTTTGTTCCAATGTCAGGGGGTAAGGGTCAAACACTATGATATTGTTGAGGTGCCTTTGATCCACACAGGAGCAAAGGGAACCATCAGCCTTCTTGGCAAAGATGATGAGAGAGAAAACTGGGGTGGTTTACTTGAAAAGCCACTCCTTCTTTAGCATGTCATCCAACCATGCATCAAGGGCAGCCTTCTCCTCTGCAGTATGCTGGTCAAGTGGGCAATTTATGTTTAAGACCTCCACCGTTGTCTAAAAGTTTTAGTTAAATTCTGTATATGGGGGAAGGCGGTTAGCCTTGTCAGAGTCAAAGATGCTCTGGTAGCCCATCAAAGCAGTGGGGAAATCTGGTGGAATACCAACGTGAGATACAAGGGATGTAACCAATTCCTGACCTTGAGCTTTGGTAAGGGTATCCTTAAAGGGAAATTTGCCCTCCACTTGACCATTGGTAAATGACAGCATGTTAGATTCCAGGTTGATACTCATATGTTGCTGACGCCACCAACTCACACCCAGAATCACTGGGAACACCAGGTTAGGCATTGCTGAGAAAATATTGCAAAAAGTAAACTGGTGAACTGAGAAAGGTACTGGACACTGTACTTTGTAGGATGGATTGGAAGCCAATGAGGAGATCAACACTGCTGGCCCCAATTCCAGGTCAAGATTTATCTGGTGGGCCAAAAACAGACTCATGAAGTTTCCCACTGCTCCAGTGTTGACCAAGGCCTCAAAGGACACCTGATGAACCCAAATACTAATATTTACTGGTAATAAAAAAGTAGGAGGAATTTTGTTTATTGGTGTTTATGGTCATTTCTGCAGATACCAAAGAGATTGAAAAGACTGATGAACTGTAGCACACCAACCCAGGCATGAGGGCGTCGTCAGGATTAAGACTCAATATTGATATTGATTCAACTTTGGGAACAGAACCCAAAGCCAAGTTGTCAAGTACAATCATGAAGCTCCCATTTTGAGGGTGAAACAAGGGAAAAGTAGAGGAAAGTAAAAAAAATTGGCCATGAGGAATCCCTCCAAAGCCAACCAGGAGCTGCTTATGAGATCTGCATTTGACCAGACAAACAACAGAAGGCAGGCTACTGACTTAACATTAATATGGAAGAGGGTGACCACTGCTTAACCCATCTTGACGAGGAGGGTGGAAATGGTCAGAAACAATGGACAGTTGATTATGTTATGGCAACGGCAGATAAAGTTTAGACTGACCTGCCAGTTGGGTTGCAAAGACACCCAAGACAGAATGCCAGGGGCATTGCCACTCAAATGGTATTTAAGTTTGCGGTAGATAATTTACAAAGGAGGGCTAACAGGATGAAAATGTAACAAACAACCCAGCGAAGAACCAAGCTGTTACAGCACCAGAGCCAATGGGTTTGGGTGTAGAGAGTTGTGAGATTGGGAAGATATTTGGAAAGACCTTGATACAATAGTCCCAGGTAAAAACTGTAAGAATCATTGTTGATAACTGGGCTGGGGCGACCCAGTTGATACTCAGTCTGGTGAGCCACATTGCGGATGTCACAGCGGATTGGCAAAGAAAATTTTTAAACTTTCATATATTTAATTAAAACGTGGGAAAATTTTTATATAAAAGTAAAATAAGAGAAAGCAAAGCCAATTTTTTCAGTGTGTTATAACTTCTAAATAGATGATCATTATAGAGAATAGCTTGGAAAATGCGGGATTGGGGCCCTTGAGATTTGACCTAATCCAGCAAACTTTTGGCGAGGGGGAGAAAAATAAAATATTTTGAACCAACTTCAAAATTGTTGGAAGTGGGCCAAGTCACTATTATTTTCATTCATGGACACCCAAATTTCTGATTTTCTTTGGTTTTGATGATAAGCTGACAGTGTCTTGCCTGACAGGCAGCAGGAACCTCCCAAGGCCACCATATAGGGGCGATCCCATGAGTTTATGAATGGGTTTGGGACAGCCAACCCACCAGCATCCAGTCACTCTGGCATCCGTTTGGCCAAGTGAGGAATTCTGGATGTGGATTTTAATGCTTCTGGTGGGGATTAAAAACTAGTGGCAGCATATCCTGATGACCTGCTGCCATCAGCAAGCTTTTCTGAGGATTTAACACTAAATGCTTTATTCACTAAAAGTATGCACCCGTCAGGCTTTATTGCCAATTGTTTGGGGCTATCTGGTGTCGATGTTAAAGAATTGTGACCATCAAGTTCATTTGAGATTTTTGTCCCATGAGAATTACAACTCTCCAATAGCTCATCACAAATCCCCTTGATTTGTAGTATCAGTTCATTTAAAGTTAGTACTGAAACAGGTGGCGGGGTTCTTTAAGGGTAAGCGATGACCCACCTATTGTCAACTACATGAGCGAGGTAACCCTGGGAGATGATGGGGACGGCGTTCTTGTCCCCTTTAATAGATGGGGAAGGGAACATCTCCTGATACAAATGGAGGGGACGCTCCCCCAGACTTTATAATTGGTAGCATAAAGCACGTCTCACAATCCCATAAACTGGTTGAGCTTGTGATAACATTAGCTGTGAGGTTTCTTACATTATCAGTGAGTATAACCTGTAACCCATGCTTGTAGATAAACTCTTAAGGACAAACTTAGCCATAGTCACTGAGCCACATTCCCAAATAGCCTTAGTTTTGACTCACTTTGTTAAGTGTTCAATAGCAAAATAATATACTTGGACTTAGGATTACTAGTGGGAAGTGGTCTGATGACATTATTAGACACATTATGCTAAGAAAATTTAGGCTGAATGATCTGATAAAAAGTGCTATATCATAATGAGGTTTTGGCTTGAAATTCCTCACATAACTCTACCGTTTCCTGAATGTCAAAATACATTGACTTCCATAGTACTGCGGCTTAATATGCTCCTATATTTTCTTAAATCCACCATGTCCTATGGCCTTATAGGAAGTCATTAATATGTCTGTTTGAGCAGAAGTCCTTAGGAATATTAACAATTTCCCTTCAATCAATTTTTAAAGCGTCCCATTTTTGATCATCGTGTTTTGCCATAGATCTGATAATGATTTTTAAATAGTTTAGGATCATCTTGAAATTCAGCAATTATCATTTTCTGTAATATCACGTTGGCAGCTAAACTGAATGTGTCAATGGTGGACAGTCAAGTTAAAAAATCTGAGTTTTGATGCTTCACCCCTGCACAATGTTTAGCCATGAAATTATAGGCTTGAAGCTTTAATGCCCACTAGGCTATTTGCCTTCAGGTTCCTTCAAGTTGGTCAACCATCTCAGGGACGCATGGTCTGTTACAACAGTAAAGTGAGAGATGTAGAGATAAACTTAAAATAGCTTGTAGACATATATGACTACCAAGCATTCCCTTTCTATCACTGTGCAGTTTCTTTCGTGGAATTTAGTGTTTGAATAGTAAAGGCAAAATGATGTTCTTTGCCATCCTCTCCTATCTAGGACAACATGTATCTGACTTCCATGAGTAAAGCATCGCTTTTGGAAAATACACTCGTGATTAGAGTTTAGTAATGGAGAACTAGAGCTACTATTTGGGCCAATCAAAGCTGAAGTAAGACTCTTGACATGCCTGACTACAGTCAAATATGATCTTATCCTTGAGTAAATAAATAATGGCTCTCCAACTTGTGCAAAATTAGTAATTGATCGGTGATAATAACCACACATGCCTATAAAAACTTAGATAATGCTCTTTGATTAAAGCCATTTCTTTTTTGATATCACATCTAGTTTATATGGCTAGGGTCAAAGTCTTTCCTAGTTTATAATGAACCCAGGATACTTCGTTTGATTTTATTGATTAATTGACACTTCCTGGGCTTGGTTTTAAATTATCAATTGTTAATCTTTTAAAAAACTCCTCTAAAATTTAGGTGGTCATTAATTGTGTGACATAAAACATATATGTCATTCAGGTATACCAAAACACAGAACTAACTTAAATCTCCCAGGTTCGTGTCCATATCACTATGGAAAGTAACCAGGGCATTACATACCTTTGAGGCATCCTTTTTGGCTAAAATAGGTCCTCTTGAGCTATTATCGCGCACTTTGAGCTCATCTTTGTGCATAATGATCTGCCAATACCTGCATATAAGGTCCATAGTGGAGAAGAATTTTGCGCCCCTTCATCAATCCAAGGCGTCATCAATTTGTGGAAGGGAATAACAGTTCTCCTTCATAATATTATTCAGTTTCTGATAATTCGTGACAATATGATTGCTTCTGTCTTCTTTTTAACTATCAAAATTAGGGCGGCCCAAGGGCTTTTATGATGGGAATAAAATTCCACTATAAAGAAGCTATTTAATTTCTAAGGACAACTCCTTCTTATGTTTTGAGCGTCTAATCAGGCATAGTTGGATGTGGTCATGATCACCAGTATTGATGGTTTGAATCATGTTCCTAGCACAACCTAGGTCAAAATCATCTTTTTCAAATATTACCCAGTATTTGATAAATAAATTATGAACTTGAGCCTTTTTGTTTCAGTCAGGTTCCATAAAATAGCCATTGAGACAACATTGTTAATGCCTTTGCCCCCTCATCAGGAATCCCTATTTTATCTAGAGTTTCAAAATAGTGAAAGGCCTGAATCAGCATGGTCAGCGATAGAGGCAAGAAAGCAATAAATTGATGCCTCTAAATAGTGACAGGCCAATCTGGTAAGTTTTTCACATAAGATATGGATTTTTTCTTGTCCAGGATAGTGTTACTAGGTGCAAGATTTATTTTAGTTGGGATCTGGACAATGGTTTATTATTTTCTACGTAAAGTCCTTTTGGCATTTTTATAGTCATCCCAGTAGGGATGACTACATGAGATCCAGGCAGCACTGTTAATTGATGCTTTGAGCGAAGTAGGATTCCTTTCAACTTGTGAAGCTGCATTTGTAAGGATTTAATCTTTGAGCTAGATTTGGTGCACCCATTTGAGACTAAACCATTCTTTCAGGCCATGTTGAGAAAAAAATTTGGTTTCTTCTTTTCTTTCTTCCAACTATTGTTATAATATAGCGGGATACTTTGTCAAAAATGGTGAGGGTGTCCTCTTTATGTTTGTAAAAAACAAATCTTCTCAGGAAATTGGTCATAATTAGGATGTCATAGTTCATGTTTGGTGATAATATATCAGGTGCAGTTACTGTTGAGTGGTTGACTGGACCTAAACCGTCAGGTAATCTGATAAAGGAAATAAGAATATTATCTTATGCCTAATTAAATTATGTTTTATATTAAAAATATCAGTGATTAAAGACCAAAAGAATCCTAAGTACATTTAAAAATTCAGGATTTGCAGTCTAGCAATTCCTCTTTATAAAATTCACCTTGATAACTTGGGCTTAGTGAGCTTTGTGGTTAAGTCAGACTTAATAATAGTCAACTTAATGACCAGGTATTGGGGGCTTTGTCAGTCTATGTCAAAATTAGTTTTTAATGTCAATTGAGTCTATGATCATATTAAATACTAAGTAATGGTACAAACTGCCTTAGTATGTGCTACCATTTCTTGATAAGAGCAATTATCCAGCTATTGTCAAATGCGTCAGTGAAGACGCTGTCCTGAAGTAATTGTGTCATTGAGACAAAGACCATGGGGCTTAGTTGTGTTACAGCAGGACAGCAAATGTATTGTAGGCCTCTGATCACTTGCGCCATGAAATACTGGTTAAGTGGAGGTGCAAGTCAGGGCGCCATGGGTGTAGATGTGGGTAACATCAAACACTAAAGATTCTTTTTAAATACTTAAAAATATTTATAGTCTTTTAGTCCAATAAATCTTTAGATAGTTTAATATGCAACCTTATTATTTTTAATTTTTTTTCAGTTGTATAAGTCAAGATTTTACTTGTGATCAGGAAGGTCAGATCAGAGAGCCGTTTTACAAGTAAATGACAGGAGAGTACATCCTTGAAGTGTTATTATCAAGGAGTTTCTTATTTCAATCCTTATCACCGTCTGGTCTATTGTCTCTATATAATAGGCGTTCATAGCTCCTACATATCTCAGATGAAGAGCCAGACCATCTTAAGTAGGCCAAAGCTTCAACAGTGACTATGATGGATTTAAAATACAAGGATAGTGTGCAGTATGCCCAAAGCGACTTAGTTGTGTGTGCTTCTGCCGTGCCATACTCTTGGCAATGAGCAGAATTGAGCAAAATTTTCAGCTTCTTGACCAATTTAGTGCTGAAGATGCTGATAAGAGCTCCACTAGCAACAATAACCTGTAACTAAATCTTGTCCACCGCTATATCTATATATGTACATTTGGAGTATGTTTCAGAATTGTTTATTATATGAATACTGTGATGTTCTCCTGGTCCTAAGTGGGATTTCAGACTTGAGCAGGTTTCTGGAAAATTATCTTAAAAATTCTTCATTGGCATAGCCACTTCTATGTCATGTAGTGAGGGCAGGCCAGAGGATCATCTGGGGAGGCAGTATAACCCTTGATCAGTGATCTGTTTGGCATATGGTTTTGACACTCCAGCCTGAGCTTCTCCAGTGGTTTCTGATGGCTGCTACTCTTTTGCCTTAGCTCAGGTTTACCCATGTAGACATCATTAGCCACGATGTGATCCAGGGTATCCTCATACACCTCATCAGCCAAAGAGAGCTTGCATGGGTCAGAAAAAATATGTTGTAAAGCATTGGTGGAGGTAGAGCATTCCGCCTATACTCTACTTGCTTTTTCCACCTTCTCCTCACTGTTAACCTACAGGGCCACATTAAACCCAGTTTTCTATCTGTCTATCTATAGCATTTGTTAGTAAATGTTTTTTTAACACAATTGTAACATGTAATTTGCCCTAGTTGCTGATCAATTTTTGGTTTTAGGACGGGTATTATTTCCTTGATCAGCTATCTTGGTGTTTTTGGGCCCAAAAATCGGAACTTGGATGATCTTTGGGCCAATTAGGGGTTTCAAGACTAAAAACATTTTCTCAAGTAGTTTATATGTTCCAGAGCTCCCATAGTACAATTGAGGGCAGGTATCATAACACTGTAAGTCTTGGTAATGCTTAACCGCATGACCCATGACATTTTTGCGTCAAATTTGGTCATTGCATTAGACCTGAGTAGGACTTGAGCTTCATGAAAGAACATATTAGTGATATTTTAATTAGACTCATTCCGCTGCAATTCAAAATATAGCCGATTAGTTTTTCAGGAAAATAAATTTTTGGGCCCTCCAAACTGTTTTACATCGCGCTCTTGGCATCCATATAGGTCTTCATCACCCAAATAGGGCATAATGAGGTCCGAAAATGTGAGAATCCAAGGAATTGATAGAGTTGTTGAAAATTTGTGATCTGAAACTCCTTGCATATTCTTTTCATATAACTTGAAGGGTAAGTATACATTCCCATCTCTGGTGAATTTCAGCATTATTAAGGTATGAAGTCATTGCGCCCAGACTTGGCCAAAGGAGTCTCACTTCATCTAGAGCTGGAACGTCTTGGGAAATCTTCTATTAAAATCTGGCCATGTACTGGATGGGTGTTATCTAAATTCAGAATTGCAGCCAAAGTTTTAGGCATGGAATGAACATCCAAAATGTCAGCTTCAGCATTGTTGTCAATCCCTGATAATTGAGTTTTGTGAAATTATTCCATACTAGATTTGACACTGGAATTTGGGCCTTAGGCAATTTTCTTAAATATTTTCTGTCCAAATATCTTGAAATTCAACTACTTTCCCCTCCTTAAAAACTTCTTAAACATTGACAGCTTTTTTCTTTCAGGTTTTTTGATTCTTTATAAGGCTGCCACATTCTTTTCTAAAAGAAACTTGAAGATTCATAATATTTTTTATGTCTTTAGTCAGATTTTCTATACGCTGCTCGCTGGTACTAGCTGTGTAAAAATATTCCTTATGTCTTTAAGAATTTGACATCCTTAGCTTGCACAGATGAAACTAATGTCTAAATTTTTTGAGAATTCTTCATTGATTTGGGGAAAGTTTTCGTTAGTTGGCCCTGAAAGTAGTGCCACAATATCTTCAATGTTTTTCTGCAGGATACCCAGCTCAGTTTGGACATATTCAGCAAACTGAACGTGCATCACTTTTAGATCCAAATGTTTTCTGCAAGCAAAAATATCCTCTTCTGTAAGGCGTTTAGTCAAAAAGATATATATTATGAGTGGGGTTCTAACTTTTAGGAAGCACTTATTGAAGTTTTGTACCCAATCATTGGTTAATCTATATGAACAATGACTTCAATAGCTATCTTAGGAGCTCCAATGCTAAGATTTTCATCCAAAGTGTTTGTCTTCGATGAGCATCTTTTACACTCTCTGTATTGTTGATGATAGAATTCTGACATCAGTAAAACTAGAATTTAGTTTTAACCAGTAGACTTGATTGGGAAGATTGCTTTTCCTCCTGCTCTCAGTAGATTTCCATGAGCTCTAGATTCAGTTAAGCCAGAATCTACTGAGTATGCTTTATGGATGGTTGTTCAAATCTACCCAAAACTCGTTGGTTGCTTGTGTGCTGGCAAAATGTCTAAAAAAGTTGTTTGGTTGCCTGCTAATATCGCATATACATCTCCATCTTAAAGGAATAATACTTAAGGTAGTAGAACAGACTGAAAGATGGTTCTAACCGAGATGTATCAATTCTGTAGCCTTGAAAAAGAGTTTCCAACATCTCTTTACCACTATCTGAGGTAAACTCAATTATTTTGTTGAATTCACATGCCCTTCTCCCACCATGATAAGATCTAAGAAGTATAGTGTACTATCCTCAGTGTTCTAGTGAGCAGTGTTAAAATACCAGTGATCTCCTAATTAATAGTCTCCATTTCATTATCTCTAAATCTTCTGGAAGTTTCTGCCCTTATTCTGGTTTGGTTGCTCAATTAAGTTGTGTATTTTTGTTTGAGTGAGCACCAATTGTCAATTTTGAGGAATTACTTACTGATTAAATGAATTCCTGCTTTGATAGTTGGGAAGAATTTAAACTAATTTACCCTCAATTTTCTTCAAGTGTCTTATGGTATTTCCTAACAATTCTGAAACTAATAATGCTTAAACGAAAATAAATAACTCTATTGGTCTTTTCTGTGTAAATGACCTGTTTATAATAGGGAACTCTACTGATGCAAGTAAACAGATAAGCATTCTCTAACACTCATCTAAACCCTCTAATACATACTTAATTACTTCAATTGTATCACTTAAGTTTAATTTATATAATTATATGAAAATAAGATGATAGGAAGATAAGATACTCTAAGATAATTAGATAATTTACTAATAGGCCAGGCGCCAGTATAATACCTCTTTGGCATCTCCTGGCCATACTAATCTATCAGATGAGTTCATTAAAACCATTCCAAACATCTAAAGATCATTGAAGTGGGTATTCCTAACGCTTTAAGTTAATTCAGCCCTTGAATTAGCTTAATTACAATTGTTTTAGCCCAATTGAAGGTATTTCTACTCTCACAATTGAGAGGATTTTAGGCGTAGCATTTGCACCTCAGCGGTGTATAATTGCTTCACAGTTAACCTGATTTGCGTTTCATCGTACAGTTGATAAAATACAATAGATGGTGAAAAATCAATATAGAATTTAAATAATGATGCACCCCTAATTAGGACATTAGCTGGCCTCTTGATAGCAATAAGAACTCCCTATTTGGGACATCCATGTTTAAATGCTATCATGCCAATTATGAACATTGACATATAAAAACCTAATATGCTATAATCTTAGTTGAATTAAACTCTCAAGAACATCTAGGTTTAAACTATAAAACCACCGTTACACCAAAAGGGGTCTCATAGTCGGCCATGATGTTATATGTCAAATCTATTACTAGCTATGATGATTGGGATGATTTCATTTACTTAAGTCAGTTTTAAGGTGAATTCAATTCATCATATTATAGAGATAAATGGGAAGGATCAAGGGTTCCATCAATTAGTGGAATATATTAGCATTGATGGTTTATAAAGTAAATATGTTTTGAGTCTACCAATAAAATCTGACATTAATACTATTAAGCTTCCAATAGTCTATGACCACACGGTTAGAACCATCACGCTTATCTGACAATCAACACTGGGGAGGACCAAGGTCTCTTAGAGGGCACTAACAACCTGTGCTGCACAAGCTGATTAATTTAAATAATAACATCATCTGCTGCCTTGGAAAATTCTAATTTTATGGAGGCATATCAGTGGATGATTACCAGTATCTGTGCGGTGTAACACATCTTATGCACAACCCAAATCACAGTCGTCTTTTGTAAAAAGAACACTGTATTTCTCAAAAAGAGACAACACTATTTTTTTCTCTTTCTCAATAAACCAGAGAGGTTTTCCTAAGGAACTAATAAAAAACGAATTTATCAGTACTGTCATTAAGTCCTAGTTCGTTAAAATGACCAAACTCATAAACGTTCTATACTTCTTTAACTGGTAGCAGGTGTACAAACGCAACCAGTTGATTCATTGGATCTAAATATGGTGCGCATATAGATTAGCTAACTGTACTAGAGTTTCGCCATAGTCAGAAAAATAATCCCTGTTGTGGTGACCAAATTTAATTTAGATCTACAAAACAGTGCGAAAATTTCGCCATAGAACCCCAAAGGGAATTTTTAATCACTTAAGTCCCACAATGACTTAGTAGCCTACTGGAATAATCAGGCTATGATTAAAGTGTAGTAGAATACCTTTATATTCCACTATCTGGTTAGGTAACCTATGGGTACATCCATGCAGCCACTGATAATCAATTGGCACTGTGCCATCTTCAAAATCAAAGCTAACAATTACCTTGATTTTTAGGCGTGGGGGCCTCATCATTCCTGTTATAAAATGATGGAATAGTTTGACCCATTATCTCTAGTGTTCTCTTTAAAATCAGCTCTGAATCCATAGGTTTTATAAATGAGGTTTTGAGGAGGAAGTCATACTTCTGGTTTACAAAAACAATAGCTTGAGAAGATAATTTTAAGGAACCAAACAGAAGTGGCAATGCACTGTAGGCTCCTTTTGACATAGTGATATGGGAGTTCACCATACCATATAATTTCCATTGATTTAAGTATGTCGCAAGGCCAGTCTCTAAGCCAACTTGGTAGACACTTTATAGCCAGTGCCCCACTAACTACATAAACTCTGGCCTTGAGCTAATTTACTCTAATATCAATTTAGGTACACTCAGAAAAGTAAGCGTCAGAAGCGCTAAATGTGTGAACCTTTTTTAACACTAGTGGTGCTAGTTGTGTGCACCTCCAAGGTGTCCATTTGATATAAACACTACTGAATTTCTTCGCCTAAGTGAGAACTAGACTCTTATAATACTTCAATACTTATCACCATATGGATCCCATGCAATTTGAGTATATCAACAGAGTCAATTGAAAGCTCTTGTTGCTCTAGCTGTTAAACATTAGGCTTCAATACTATCTCCAGTGCAAACTCACTTTTGCTTTCCTTGCAGGAGTGACTGGTATAAAATACTATATCATCACCTATTACACGCTGAGCCATCAGAGAGACGATTATTTGTGGACTCTCAAAGGATGAAAGGTGAAGTTGGAGCTTTTTTAATTTTTAGGATTTTTCTTAGATGTGGCGGATGCAGTAAATCCCTATTCTACTCCACTCTATCTTTTCCTGTGTCCTTTTCATGCAACAAGTTCACTACTGTAACCTTGGTTCTAGAGCTTAATTTTGGACCCCATGTCACTGATGCTCCTTTCATGATTTTTTCTGCTATTGTCTGCCAGCTAAAGCAGGCGCCGGACAAAAGTTTCTCAAAGCTTCTTCACCTTCTGATTTTTGTTTCAGGCTGTTAGCTGAGGTGCCATATTAGTTTTTTAATTTATGATAATCCATAATTAGCTTGTTTGTAATTAAAGATACGTGGAGGCTCCCCTTTTTGGGTTGGGCACCACAAGTGCTAAATAATAGAACTTAATTTGAACAATTATTGGCATAATCTCTAAGTCCATACAATAATAACAAGCAAACTGAGTAAGATCATACCTATCAAAACAAAGACCAAAGGGCTGAGATAATTCTTGCTTGGGGGAGATGGACTAGGGTTGTAGTTGTGAGGCTCCCATGATTTTGCTTCAACGGCTTCAAAAGTGATGGCTCATCAATGAGATAATCCATCATAGGGGTTATATCGTTTTCCTCATTCAGTATAAGTATCAGACACCTACACAATTCTATGTAGGTCTTTCAGGCATGGCGGAAGGCGATCTGAGCATAAAAGACATATATAACCTTAGCCCCAGATACCATCTTTACTTCCAAATAAACGTTCAGTGAACATTTGATTAGATTTGTCTCTTTTAAATGAGTTAATAAGAGTTCCATATCGTGATTGGTAATACTTTCAGCTCTGACAAAATCTTTGATAGGAAGGTCCTAGGCATTTGAAGTAGGAAATGACAGCCTTCCTTAATTTTGTAAAAATAACTCCTGACTTATGGAATTTAATGAGTTTATTACTGCTGCCAACTTAGTGGTCTCAGGCTCTCCAGGAATACTAATCTCAAATAATCTAAGAAATTTTGCACATAAACCTTCTTGTTAAATTTTGTAAATTAACAGGGTTGATAAAAGATTGATCTTTATGGCTGCAGGCCAAAGGACCTGAGGTGACCCAATCTGACATCTCAAGTTACTAATACAAGGAGTGGGAGTGACATGTCAGTGATCTGCTGTTTCTCTGAGTGACCAGGAGTATCTGTCAGATTCTAGTGGTTGACCCAAAAGTAAACCCTTTGACAATCAACAGATAAGGCTAATTATCCTCCCAAAACTCGAGCTAAAACTCTAATTCTTAATAAAAGCCAATTGCTATTACATGGCTCAGGATGATTATCTCAACGCCAATTAAATCCAATTATTCTATCAAAAGCTCAGGCCAAATATCGTCGCACATTCTTGATGACTATACATGCAACAAAGCTCATCAATTGATCCCAACAAATTGGGAACAATATCAAATATCTAGCATAAGAAATGGTTTAAGATTAACCTGAAGATAACGTCTAGAAATCCCATGGACAAATAGATGTAGTAAATAGTAATAAATTTCCTGCCCTATGGTGAAATTCTTATGTCAATCCTCATAATAGGCATGATAGCACTTGCACATGGACCTCCCAAATGGGAGTAACTAGTGCTATTGAGAGAAACCTGCTGATATCCCAATTAGGGGTGCATCATTTACTTAAATTGATGCCAAATTTTCACAGTGGTATTTTGTCAGCAGTATGATGAACCTCAAATCAAGAGGATCCTAGGACAATTTTGCACGTTCTTATTGCGATTTTTTCTCTGAAATCCTCCCAGATATGAGAGTATTTTGCCCCCAATAAACATGGCAATAGGTCATAGTTGTATCAGTTCAAGGGCCAAATTGAGGTGGAAAATAATCTGTGGATATTGTATGCTTGAAATGTGGCCAGGAGAATCTAGTACTAAAAAAAAAAAAAGAAATGTGGCCAGGAGATGCCCTAGAGGTATAAATTCTGGTACCTAGCTTAGTGAATGATGATTATATATTATTGTCTTAATAAATATATATTTTATTTTATCTCTTTACTGGTTTTTATAGTCTTTTTTAAAGAGTGTCAGCAAGCTGAAATTTCTACGCCTAAAGCTTGTATTTTTGCCTGCCTCAGTAGAAGTTCCCAAATATGAAGAGGAATTGAGCCTAAGATTGACCATAAGAGTCAGAATAATCTATATATGCCTAGTGAGCTTCCAAAAGTCAAAATAACGTAAGACACAGGCTAAATTGAGGATCATTCAGCCAAACTTTAACCCAGATCAAGCGTGCAGGATCAAATTTATTAAGCAAGCATACTCAAATTCTAACAACTGGTGCTCAATAAAAATATGGTGACACTCTCTGAATGGACTTACGCAACCAATTCCTGGAAGATTTGGCCAACTGAGAAAGTGACAATGAGATTGAGTCTAGTGACAAGAGAATCTCAGATTATTTTAATACCAGCCACCAAGGCTCTGATGCGAGTACCTCCTACTCCCTGGATCTTATCACAAAGGGGTGTCAGATTCTGGTAATTGACTAAGAAAATAAACCTTTGACAACCATCATATCAAGCCAATTATCCTCTCAATGCTCGATCTAATACCTTAACCCTCACCTCAAAGCCTATTGCAATTGCACAATTCAGGCTGAATAGATCAACTTGAATTCAATCAAGTTCTTTATAAATAAGCTCCGGCTGAATATTCTTGCACATTATATCCAATTATCTATGCATCAAATCTTAGAAATTTGTCCTGATTATTGGGAACACAATCAACTAACTTGTATACAAAATCGTTCAGGATTACCTGAAGTTAATGTTTAAAAATCCCATGGATCATCAGATGAATGAAAAATGTAATTAATTTTCTTCCCTAGGGCGAAATTTGTATGTCAATCCGCGTAATTGGCATGATAGCACTTGCAGATGGACTGCTCAAAAGGGAGTACTTAGTGTTATTGAGAGAAAGGCCTGATGATGTCCTGATTAGTGGTACGTCATCTACTTTAATTGAGGCAAGAATTTCACAGAAGGTGTATTTCATCAGCAGTTTGATGAACCAATTTCAAGAAAAATTTAGGACAATTTTGCATGCCTTTATCGCATATTTGTATCAGAAATCTTCCTGATTTTGAGAGTATTTTGCCACAAAAATAAACCTAAGGAAAGATCTCAGTCATATCAGTTCAAGGGATGAACTGAGGTGGTAAAATATCTGCTGAAATTTTGTGCTTGAATGTGGGCAGGAGATGCCCTAGAGGTATAAATACCAGCGCCTGGCCTAATGACTGATCATCAAATAAAAGTAGCTTACAATAAAAGTTATATCTATTTCATCTCTTTCATGGTTTTCTCATTGAATCCTTTCTTTAGAGAAGTGTTGCCAAGCTGGAAGTACTGAATCCCCAGCTTGTATCTATCCCTGCCTCAGAAGTTGTTACTGATTACAAAGGAAATATTAATCATGAAATCAACCAGAAGAGTCAGGGATATTTCAATATAGCCTAGTGAGTTTCTGAATGGCTGAATACTGTAAACCACGGGTGATATTGAGGATCAATTTATAGAGCTTCATCCCAGTTAAGCGTGCAGAATTATATTAAACAAGTGAGATATCCTCGGATTTTCACAACTGGTGCTCACTCAAAACCGGTGAAACTCTATGAAATGGATTCCCATAACCAATTTCTGGAAGAATCAGCCAGACAAGAAAGTAACATCAAGATGGAAACTACTGACAAGGCCATCTTGGATTATTTTCCCAGTCACCAAGGCTCCAAAGCTGGTACTTCCTACACCCAAAATTTTGTCAAAGTGGGGGAGCTCATGCAGCAAAACCAGTTGTCCCAAATAGGGATTATGAGGCCTTTAGCAACAAGTAATTTGCTAAAATTTGGACGGTTGTGTTGAGATTGCAGGCCAGAAACACTGAAATTACTCAGGAAATTTGGGAACTCAGAATGCAATTATCAACTGCAAATTCCTGAGTAGATAGTATGGCAAAGACATTAAAAGCATAATTTCCAATCAGGCTTTATTTGAAGAAAAGCATGACAACCTCAAAAACCAAAGCGGCCAATGCTCATCCAGAATTTCAAAAGAAAAATAGGAAAAAGCTCTGTCCATTCAGCCAAAAAACAGTTTAAAAAACTAAGGGCCAAATTGAAGCATCAGAATCCAGTGATTCAGAGCAATATCATGAAACCAAAATCATCAGAAATCAACACCAATGCAGAATCTGAAAGTTCAAACATCCATTCTATGCCTAGAGTACTGGCAGCAATTCTGACTCCATATATCTCCTAATGGAAAAGAGGGCTGATTATGGGCTATGATACACCAGGACGGTCAAGAAGAAGTACAACCCCTATGCTCAAAACAGGGCGAGATGACTTCAAACCATTGAATTTACCAAAGTTTGATAGGGATGGAAAGTTCACTCTTTCCTCAAGTTATTTGAAAAAGCAATGAGAGGAGCATCAGACCATGCAAAAGGATTGGCACTAATTAACTCATTCAATGCCCATAGCTGTGACCTCGTTATGCCCTATTTGGGTGACGATTGGTTCCATATGGATGCCAAAATTGCAATAACAAAACAGTTTGGAGGGCCTGAGAAATTAGAAACCCAAAAAAGAGAGCTTTTTAATATTGAAACAAACAGAATGAGACTATTAAGGACTCTGCAGATAGATACTCCTATGAGGCAAAGTTCTGCGTGGGTGCAATGCAATAGGTAAGTTTGAGACCAAGATTGCAATGGAGCATGCAATTATGCCCTTCCATGAACTGAACAAAGTCATGTTGCCTGCATTCAATGGAAACTTTGAAATTCAAGAGCTTACCAATTACTTGAGAAGCTGTTCCCATAATTTCAATACCCCTAATTGGGCTAAAGATCAGCAAAAATCCGATTTTTGGGCCCAAAAAACAACACTATGTCTGACCAGGGGAAAAATTTCCAAAATATGAACCAAAAATTTGAGCAAAAGCAGCAAACAGGGCCGATTACATGCCACAGATGTGGCCAGCAAGGGCATTTTGCTATAAAATGCTACAGACAGTCCAACAAAAAGCCTGGGGTCAATTTTGCTCTAGAAATCAACAGTGACAGTGAGGCGGGAAAAGAGCAGGTGGGGTAGAGGCGGAATGCTCTAAAACCACTGATGTTCAAACCATTCCATCTGACCCTGGTGAGCTCTTTAGGGCTGAAGATGTTGCTTAAAATAACTATAACCATATCATGGCTAATAATGTCATGATGGTCACTACTTGGGTCACAGCAAAAGCAACTAAACCCTTGAAAATAACCAAAAAATTCTGAGAAGAGTATCAAAACCTTATGCAAAGCAAATTATTAATCAGGGTTTGGACCTACAACCCATGTGTTCACCTGACCTACCTAAGCTTTACAACGTTCAAGTAGCTATTCCCATGGAGACCTTAGCAGATAACTTCCCAGATATTTGCTTAATCTTGAAATCACACCTGGAATTGGGCAACAGTCACAGAATATCATACAATAAATTTTTGAAAACTATTCTGAATGTACTTATGTGGACATAGCAGTGAACAGGGTGCGAGTTTGGGCCATTGTTGATAGTGGCGCTCCTATCAATATAGTCAGTACAAATTTGGTTAAAAAACTGAGAATTGCACCCGATGTTGCCACTGTCAGGAATATGGAACTGCTGGAGCACATAAAACTAAATCGCTGGGCGCCTAAGTACCCTACCTCTCATATTTGGATCTATTGTAGTAACAGCACCTGCTATAGTATTGCTAAATACAAACTATGATATCCTAATCGGGACTGATTTCCTAAGAAAATATGGAGTTGGTTCCAATCATAAGGACAATACTCTAACCATCCTTGGCCAGACCATTCCACTTTACTATAACCGGGATAAGGTAGTTGAGAAAAAAATACACATCCTATTCATAAATCTGGCCTACAAAGCTGGAGTCGTCCTGATTGAGTATTTCACAGCATGGTCAAAGATAAAACCACTACCCACACAGATTGATAAGTCAAATGAAATTCCACTTCGATCAAATCAGACCATCACTATACCATCCAGAGAACAAGTAATTATCCAGATGGGACTAACAATTAATATCCCAGAAGAACTTTATGGTGAAGTATATCAACTCTGGTCTAAATCTTGATTTGAACCAAACATTGCCCCTGGTATTATCATTCCAAGGCACAGAAAAAATACATATCTTATGTGCAAATCTGCAAAATTGGCCCATCTCCATCAGGCGACATTAAACAATCGCTTTTATGCATCTGTTCCCTACCACAGAAATTCACACATTCCATGAGTTTGGAACTTTTGTCAAATTAGGGCTCCCTGATAAGGACCTACTCAGCATAGGTAATGTTGTCCCTATGGCCGATTTAAGCAACCTGACCAACTCTGAGAAAGGCCAAGCTCAGGAGTTATTCTTTAAATATCATGAAATATTTGCTCAATGTGACGAATGGGGTCTCTCCACATTGCCACAAAGCAGTTGGGCAAGAGGGCCCATGTGAGGGCCCATAGGCAAGAGAGGGCCGTTGTGGTGAGGCCTTCATCCGTTGGCTTGTTGAGCGGTTTAAATATCCCTGGAACACTGTAAAGATGATGCTCATACTGAGGATGGCAGTTTGGCCTCCAGAGAGAGCATACAGAGAGGCGACAGCTCTGTCAAAATCTGAGGAATGGTCCATGTTCAAACTCAAATTTATTTGAGGTACACCGACCAGGGGATGGACAGTACCAAATCACAACACCCAAAAATTAAATAAAAAACTACTAACCAAGTGGGAAGCGGAAACCGCTAACCCACCATGGCAGAGGGTGAGGAGGGGTTGGGGGGTTGGTTTCCAGAAATACCTGCCCTGATCATGGGATGTTGGTTACAGTACCAGACCAGAGCAGAGAGCCAGGGCATTGGGGCATCTGCATAGTATGGCTGGAGATCAGCGTAGCAAGAGTTTTCCACTCCTCATCAAGATGATGATGGGAAAGTGATTCAACAAAAGCTTCGAGGAGAATTTCATCTTCTTTGTGGGCTTTGAGAAGTTGGGTGAAAAGGGAGATACTGTGGCGGGTGATTTTGGCTGAGGGGTTGCATGAAGCAAGTGTTGTGACATTCATAACAGCAACTTCAGCATCATCGAATAGTTTTGAGATGTCATTGCAGATGGATTCAGGGAAGTCAGGGGGAAGAAGAGGGTGGGCAGGCCATGCTGGAACTGAGACACTGACTGGGCCACTGCGGTGCATAGTTTCAGGCACTGAGGAGAGGCCACCGCAGCTAAGGCGAGTTGGTGGTCACTTTGGAAGGGGGCTGTATTGGGCAGAGGAGCGAAATGGCGAGGGGTAGGGGTTTCATCGAAGTCAGGAAGGTTAAATTCCTCCCAACCATAAATGAATTGACAGAGAGGTTGACCTGTATGCTTACTAATGAGGACATTACCTGATTCATCAACCTCAGCCAATAGGTCCCATGGATTTTGGTTCACTGGAATAGTGGCGTTCAAATTTGGGTAGGTGGGATTGGGCGAATGGGCAGCTGCTTGGGTGCCAATGGTGGTCCGAGCATTGCTCTGATTGGCTGGGGTGGATTTAGGTGGGAGAGTGAGGCTGGAGGTTTTGGGGGGGCTGATTTTCCATGCAGGCCCACTGAACGAGATTGGAGGGTGGGAGGGGCAGCAAAGCGCCCCATACTGAACCCCAGAGGGAGGCTCAGAAGCTGCAGCAGCAGAAGTGGCTTGAGGGCATTCTTTTTGCATGGTTGAGGCCAAAGCAGAGGGAACAAATCTGTCTACCATTATCAACCCGAGCCCAAAAGAAAATGATCAGGCGCTGCAGCCACACTAGCGTGGGGTGGGATCTGTTGGGCTATGGCATGGTGGTATGGGATGATAGTGGCTGTTGCACGAGGAGCAGCAAGGCGCTCCACACCAGATGAAATGGCAAAGATGAGGTTGGGCTGAGCGCCATAAGCCATAAGCCATAAGCCCCGTGACCAACTGGTCATACAAAACCTGGGGTGGAAGGTGGGATGGGAGATTTGCGAAGGATACCACCAGGGTGGTGTCTGAAGGGAGGCGAGTATGGGTTGTGGGAATGGGGGTATTTTTATAAATTAGAGGAGTTTGCGCTGCTTCTTCAGCGTCCTCCTCAGATTGGAACCTGACGTCAAAGTAGCCCTTAAAAGGGCGGAAGTTATAAAGCCAGCTGGCACAAAGGCTGCTGTGGCTAGTCATTAATTGCCTTATCAGCATATGGGAACAAATGCCCATAGTCCACTCTGAGGCAATAGCAAATGGTGGAGTGAGGGAGGGCGAGAGGATGGGGGTGAGAAGGGTGGACGCGCGCCAGGTGGAGCGCTAAGTCCTGTGGGGGGACAAAAAGGCTGGAAGCAGTGGGCGGGCTGTTTGAGCCCATCTGAACGTGCTTGCCTACGGGGCAGAAAATGCTAGGTGGGGTGCACCACTGCCCCACACCAGGGTGGCAGGCGGCGGAGCTGAGGACATCAAAGAATAGGCTTGGGCAGATGGCTGTGGATAAATAAAACTTAAATTTAAAATCGCTCAAAAGTGACTTCAAGTGGTAAAAGAAAATTCTTTAATTGAGAAATGGTCCATGTTGCTTCACTCAAAAATCCACGATTCTTCTTAAGATCTCAAATAAATGATTTCGAAATTTCAAAGTCTTATTTTCAATTTTTAAGGTTTTTATTGTATCCATTAGAAGATGAAGTTGTCTTAAACACCTTCGATTGGTTTGTTTTATATTAGGGAATGGGGGATGTGGGGAAATTGGACCCCGCGGAGTCCGCAGGTGGCAGGCTATCTGCAGGCCTATTTTGAGAATTTCAGCCTCTGATATTCCTTTCTAGGAACAATTTAGACCATTTGTTGAGTACCCATGGCATTATGGAAACTTTTCTGCATATATTTTTGTTCATCAAGGATGAATCAGAACTCATCTCAACCTTATTGCCAAAATTCCAATTTTTGGGATAATTTGGCCTGGCAGCCCCTGATTCGCTGGGCTGCCCTTCACTGTGGCTCTCAATAATTTCGATGAGTGGCAGATTTGGCTTGGTGGCTCCTGATTCGTTAAGCTGCCCAATGTTGTCATTTCCTTTTCTGGTGTTATTTGGCTTGGCAGCTCCTGATTTGTTGAGCTTCCCAATGCCGTCATTTCCTCTTTTGGTGTTATTCAGCTTGGAAGCTCCTGATTTGCTGAGCTGCCCTATGCCATAATTCATGCCGTTTCATTTTTGGCATAATTTGGCTTGGCAGCCCCTGATTCGCTGGGCTTCTCTTTGCCATTGCCAATCTCTATGCATGGGACCTCAGAATTTGGGTTGGCAGCCTCTGATTGGCCTGGTTGCCATTTATGTCGACCTTTGCTGCCTTTGCCTCAAGGTTTTATCAATTTTGCAGCATCTGATTTGACAGAATGCCATTTTTGAGGGTCGTTGCCCTTGAGCCCTACGTTTTTATGTAAATTGTGCGCAAAACTATTAGCCACGATCCCTGCCTTAGGGGGGTCGGGGCTATGTGGTGGTCAGGCAGCGCCTTGACCATCACACTCAAGACGATTTTGACTTGGGATGTGCTAATGGTGTCACCCACAAAATTGATACTGGAGATCATAGACCTATTTAATTATGCCCAATTAGATGCTCAAAATCATCAGAAGAAGCAGTATCCAAGGAGATTAAGGAACTCCTCGATCATGGCATGTTAGTCTCTTCAAAAAGTCCATGAGCAGCACCAAATTTAATAGTGAAGAAAAAGGATGGAAGCAACCAAGTAGTCATTGATTATTGGAAGTTAAACAACATCACAAAGAAGGACTTGTACCCACTGCCACAAATTGACAATGCCTTGGATAGGCTAGGGGTGCAAAGTTCTTCTCAGCAATGGACCTTATCAGTGGATACTGACAAATAGATCTTCCCAAAGAGGAGCACAAGAATGTGCAATATAAGCCAAGAGGGCCTATTCCAGCTAACGAGAATGCCTCAAGGGCTCTGCAATGCCCCAGCTACATTCCAACGGACAATGGACACAATCCTTGGAGAATTGAAATTGTCATGTGTACTAGTGTACCTTTATGATATAAACGTTTTCAGCCACACTTTTGATGACCACCTGAAACACTTAGAGGAGGTTTTCAGAAGACTAGCTGCTGCTAGCTTAAAAATTAAGCCTAGAAAATGTCAGTTTTTCAAAGACCAACTGGAATACCTTGGATTTGAAATTTATAAAGTAGGTCTTTAGCCCCAACCCTCTAAGCTGGATGCATCTCCAAAATGAAACAGCCCAAATCCAAACGCAAATAATTAAATATTTTTAGGCATGATCAGGTACTATTGACAATTTATTGCCAACTTTTCACAACTTAGAGTGCCACTTTTCTATCTGCTTGGAGATAAGGTCCCATTCAACTGGACTCCAGCTTGCCAGGATGCATTTGATCAACTCTGATCAGCCCTATTAAGCACGCCTGTTCTTTGATACCCAGACTTTGATTGCGAATTTATCATCCAAACTGATACATCCTGAACAGCAGTGGGGACCGAGTTATCCCAAGTTGAAGAAGATGGTGAAGAACATCCAGTTGCCTTTTCTAGTCAGACCTTAAACATTCATGAAAGGAACTACACGGTGATGGAATGAGAATGCTTAGCCATCATATATGCTTGCACGCAATTCTGGGTCTACCTTAATGGCACTCATTTCAAAGTTGTTACCAATCATGCTTCCCTAAGATGGTTAAATAACTTAAGAGAACCTGAGGGCCAATTATCCCGCTGGGGATTAAAGGTTCAAGCTTACGACTACACCATCAAGCATTGAGCTGGGGTAAAACACCAAAACACCGACTGTCTATCCTGCTTACTTACCATTGCAACACTTAGTCAGGCTGCTGATGAGTTGTTTATGAAAATTATCAGTGGAGAGTATCAAGATGAGCCCAAATCTATCCAAAAAATATTATCGAATCTACAATAAAAAATACAATCAAAAACAGGATGCTTTTTAAGATCATCAAGGACAAAAAGTATATTTTTCTAAGACCATAGGCCTGAACAGACTTCTAATGGCAGCGCATAAGGCCATAGGGCATGGCAGATTCAAGAAGATGAAAGAGCATCTGAAGCAATTCTACTACTGGGAGTCAATGCATTTTGACATCCAAGAAATGCCAGCATGCTGTGCAGAGTGCCAAGGTGAAAAACCATTCCAAAAAGCATGCCTTACCAGCTTGTTTGGCCCAACTTTCCTTGGCACACTGTAACTACTGACGTTGTTGGCCCACTTCCAACAAGCAATATGAAGGCCAAGTACATAATTGCAGCCAACGACCACTTGGCCAAATTGGTCAAGGCCAAGGCCATTTGGGAAGCTAGGGTGGCAACCACCGCCAAGTTCTTCCTTGAAAACATCATCCACAAACATGGATATCCCCAGGTTATTCTGACTGACAACAGAACCCACTTTACCACCAATGTCCTTGCCAAGCTCAACCAACTAATGGGAGTACAAGGTGTGCTTTCTGCCCCTATTACCCCAAAACTAATGGGACTGTTGAGCGCGCAAATGGGACGTTGGTGAAAGTTTTCTGGAAATTAACCTCGGCCAAACCATCCAAATAGAGTACTTATCTAAGTTCAGCAGTCTTCGCCTACAATATCTCCTACCAGTCATCAACCAGGATATCTCCGTTTCAAGTATTATATGGTAGACACCTGGCCCTACCAATGCTACTATATTTGACCCTAGAGGATCCTGGCAAAAACACTTATCCTCAGTAGGTCAAGAAGCTTGCGCATGCTTTAATCAAACTACAAGCTTAAGCCTTCAATAAGAATTTTGCCAAGAAAAATGCCTGACATTAAAAGGACTTGGAAATTTGCTACACACTGGCTAAATTTGAAGTTAAATGACGAAGTTCTATTTTGTAACACCCTCAGATAGGGCCAATTGCAAAAGTTTGATTGCATCTGTGTTGGGCCATTTGAAAATTTGAGAAAACTTCTAAGTTCATATACACAATCAAGGATATTAGGACTGGCCATATATACAACCAAGTCCATGCAAAATTCCTAAGAAGATTTAATAAGTGTGCAATTAAGAAAAGAAATTTTTAAAAAATACAAAAAATATAAAAAATGTGTGTGTGTGTGTGTGTGTGTGTGTGTGTGTGTGTGTGTGTGTGTGTGTGTGTGTGTGTGTGTGTGTGTGTATATATATAATAGTTTTATTCTAATTAATACTTTAGTTTGCACTTAAGGTTGGGGAGAGGATCCAACTTCAGACTTGTTGGGCATTTGGGCCGAAAATTAACAATAAGAGGAGCATACTTTAGACTCATTGTGCGTTTGGGCCAAAGTCACCAAATAGAAAACCCAACTCCATGATCATTGGGTAATTGAGCCGATGATAACAGACCTACATAGGTTAATAAGCAAAACTTATAGCCATATGTTCAAGCCAAGAGGTGGGAAATGTCAGATTTTAGTGGTTGTAATTTAAAAAAAAACCTTTGACAACCATCAGATTGGGCTGATTATCCTTTTAATGCTTGAGCTAACACCTATACTCTCACCTCAAAGCCTATTGCAATCATATAATTTGGGCCAAAGAATCTCAACTTGAATTTGATCAAGTTCTTTATAAATAAGCTCGGGCTGAATATGCTTGCACATTATAGCCAATTATCTATGCATCAAATCTTAGCAATTTGTCCTGATTATTGGGAACACAATCAACTAACTTGTATATAAAATCGTTCAGGATTACCTGAAGTTAATGTCTAAAAATCCCATGAACCATCAGATGAACAAAAAACGTAATTTATATTCTGCCCTAGGAAAAAATTTGTATGTCAATCCACATAATCAGCACAATAGCACTTGCACATGGACCGCCCAAATGGGAGTACCTAGTGCTATTGAGGGAAAGGCCTGCTGACGTCCCAAATAGGGGTACGTCATCCACTTCAATCGAGGCAAGAATTTCACAGAAGGTGTATATTGTCAGCAGTATGATGAAACTCAAGTTAGGAAAATCCTAGGACAATTTTGCATGCCTTTATAGCAATTTTTGTGCCTGAAATTCTCCCAATTTTGAGAGTATTTTGCCACCAATAAACCTAATAAAAGGTTTCAGTCATATCAGTTCAAGGGCTGAACTGAGGTGGTAAAATATCTGTTGAAAATTTGTGCTTGCATGTGGCCAAGAGATGCCCTAGAGGTATAAATACTGGCGCCTGGCCTAAAAACTAATTATCAAATAATATCCTATAACAAAAGATATTTTTTATCCTCTTCTTGGTTTTTGCAGAGTTTTACCTTTGGAGAAGTGTCAGCAAGCTGAAAGCACAGCTTGCACTGAAATCTGCCTTGGAAGAAGTTTCCAAATACATTGGTGAAAATTTACACCAAAAATTGACCAAAAGTGTTGAGGCTATATTAATAGGCCTAGTGAGTTTCTGAACGGTAAATATACCATAAGCCACTGGCCATATCAAGGATCATCCCAGCGGAACTTTGACCCAAACAATTGTGTAGAATACCAATTTTCAAGCGATCAATCCTCATATTTTGATGGTGTGGGTGCCATAGCTCGTGAGATGGAGGGTCAGCGCTGTTTCAAATTGTCCAGTCTATAACAAGTAGGGCAGATGGTACGCCTTCCATCCACTCAATCCCAAAAAGGATGGTATGGGGCAGAAGAAATAATGGTGCAAGTGAGGATCTAGAGGGCTATTTCTGTTGATACTGGACAAATAGTTGTAAAGCCGTAATGCCTGTGAGGCAAGCAGCTCCATTGGGAACCACAAATTGTATTATGAGATTAGAACCATATTCTGATAATCCAACAATAATTTCATTAATTAAGTTTTAGGTGGTAGGTGGGTAGGGTGGCCCACAAACTGAACCACAAGAGTGATATCAGTGGGCAATTAGGTATGAGTAGTTGGGAGGGGGTGTCCTGGAACACCAGGGGATGGTAGCTGCTACTGCAGCATCAGCTCCACTTGAGAAGCTGAGATCAAAATGCCCTTGAATGGGCTAAAGTCAATGAAGCCTGCAGGCTGCATAACAGCCTAAGCTAATTTGATAATGGCTTTATCTGAATATGGGAACAACTTACCATATTCAACATGAAGGCCAAATCACATGTTGCTCTGGGGGAGCACAAGGGGGGCAACGTGGCACCGCCTGGGTTTGGGTGGTATGAAGGCTAAGTCCTTAGGTGGTACATAGTGACCTGAAGAAGTTGGAGGGTAGCTGAGTCAGCCCAAGCATGTTTCAGCAATGGCTGAAAAACATTAGGAGGTGGTGCACCACTGCCTCAAGTGGGGGCAGCGGATGTCAAACGCATTGACATAGGTAACTTTAATAGGGCGACAAGGAGTGGAGCTGTTTTTTACTAAATTTCAAACTGCAATTCTCCCAAAAGTGAGCAAATCAAGTGAGAGATTTAATTTTACCTTTTTTAATAAATTTTCTGTTGAATTTCCGCTTGACATCACTTTTGAGTGATTTTGAAAAACAAGTTGATCTTCCACCACTGCCTCATTGCATCAATTTCCCAATTCATGTCCTTGGATCCACCACCTGCCGCCCCAGTGTGAGGCAGTGGTGCTCCACCCACTAGCATTTACCGCCCAGCAGGCAAACGCATGTGGACTTGCTTGTACAGTCCGCCAAATACATCCAGCCGCTATGTTCTCCAAGAGACCTATCACTGCACCTTACATGAGTCCACCTAACCCGCCCCCACCCCCTAGCCCTACCATGATCCAATATTCACTTTTGCCTTTACATCAAGTACGGACGTCTCTTCCTATATACTGACAAAGCAATAATTGAGCTGGTAATGGCCACCTTTGCACCAGCAGAATTTATTGACTTCCAACCTTATAAGGGCTATTTTAATATTGGATTCCCCGCCAAAGAGGACGCGGCCGCTGCAGCAGCTACGCCCTTAATATACAAAAACTCCCCCATTACCACCACCCAAACACAAACTCAGATGATACCACACTTTTAGTGATTTTTGCGAACCTCCCCACACCTTCCCCCTCAAACACTTCATGAGGAGTTGATGTCATGGCTGGCCACTTATGGTAAAGATCCCATCCTTCAAATCATTGTCCCAAGTGGTGCTGAGCGCCTCGCAGCACCTTGGGCGATGGCCACCATTACCCCCAGCAGATGAACATAGCCCAGCACATCCCACCACGTGCCTGCATCTCATCTGCACCTGACCATTTCTTTTTGTCTCACATCAACAACGGCCGCACAGTTTGCCCCCTCTGCCATGAATTGGACCATACCAAAAATGCTTATCAATACAATTCAAACTCTGCAAATATGTCCAACCCTATACAAGAGGTCGCACCAACAGCATTTGAGCAGGGATTTTGGCTGCCCCCAGGTTGTGCGCTCAATGAACCAGCAGCAAAATCTAGCAACCCAAATCCAGGACAGCCAATTTACACCCATGCCAACCAATTGGGAGCAGGTTTGGATCCATATTCAATCCCAAAATTTCCCTCCCAAAAACTTACCCAACCACAGCCACCTATTACTAAATCAATCCAAATCAACCAAAATTACTGGGACTTATCAGATGAAGTGACCAAATCTGGTGAAATTGCCCCACCTCCAGCTAAACCAATCAATTTAGAACCTTTTATGAATTCATATTTTGATGCCCCACTCCCACCCAAACAATATGTACCCAAACCCAATGCTATCCCATACCAAAGCGACCACCATCTTGCCAAAGCCGCAGTAGCCTTGCCCAAAAATCACCATATTTGTGAAGCCGTGGCAAAATCCGTCACTGAATTTAAAAAAGGGCTGCACCCCTTGTTCCCCTCCAATTTTCCTCCTACTGCACAAGATGAAATTCAACGCCACAATGAAACTGCCACCACGCTGTCAAACGTGTCGTTACTCTGGCAGAATCTTACCCAATCCACACATGTCACCAGAGCAAGCATTGCAAAATTAGCCCAAATTTCCGACGCCCACATCCAAGCTGAAAACCATGTTGCCAAACTCATAAGGTCCTTTAATCAGGCCCAAATTGACAATTGCAACCGCTATATATCTCACCTTGACCCTCATCCTGCGGATGCCCCAACCCCCCTTACTTTCAGCATTAATCTCCTTTTTCAATTCTAATTATGAGTATTATGATTATGATCCGCCTGATCTCCCCTCCCCCTCCGCCATGGTGGGATAAGCAGCTTGCCGCTGTGACACCTGGTAGGTTGTTTTCTCATATCTTAGCGCTTCATGCTGCTGTTTAGGGCGGTCAGTTCATGTTTTGGTTGAATTAGTTTTGGAGTTTCTTTTTTGGTATTGTCCATCCCCTGGTCAGCTTGCCTTGGTTAAATAAAGATAAATTTTATGTTGAAGTTTTGTCATACTTCTGATAGTCTGGTTCATCTTCTGAGATAATTCAGAGTTATGAACGCCTATTGTATGGAGACAATAGACCAGACGGTGTTAGTGCAAAAGATATAACCCATTATTGATAACACTTCAAGGCTGTACTCTCCTGTGGTTTACTTGTATAACGGCATACTAGCCCTGATCTTCCTGATCACAAGTAATTTCCTAACTAATATAACTTAAAAGTATCAAATACAACAAGATTTTATAATAAACTATCAAATGATTATTGGACTATCAGATCATAATCCTTTTGTCTAAAATTAGAGATAAATTAGAGGGTTCAATGTAATAACACCTTTTCCATGACACCTAGCCTCACATTGCCACTTATACCAGTGGATCACAATGAAGAACTTTAGAGGTCTAAAAACTATCAGGCGTCCTGCTGTAACCCAGCTCAGCCTCGTGGATAGTGACTTACTGAAAAAAATTTTCAAGGTGACATTTCCTCTGATGCATCTGTAAATAGATAAACTGTCACTCCTCTCGCTTAATGGTAGCACATACCAAGGCAGTTTGTACCACTAATTATTAAACAATTTGAGTGTAAACTCAATCAACATTAAAAACTAATATGACATAGACCAACTAAGCTCATAATCCTAGGCCATTAAGCTGACCTTTATTAAGTCTGACCAAACCATAAACCTTTTGAGACCATGTTATCAAGTCAATTATTATCAAGTGGAACTTATAGGCTGCAAATCCCAAATCTAAATGTAGTTAGTATACTATAAGTCTTCAGTCACTGATATTTTTAATAGGATACATAATAAACCAGGAATAAGCTTTTATTATTATTTCCCTTATCAAATTATTTGACGATTTAGGTCAGCTAATTACTCAACTGTTGCTCAAAAGTGTCATTAATCAGAAAGAATTTTTATATCTACAATTTGAAGTTTTTCTTTTAAAATCACTTAAATGTCAATATTCCCAAGTTGAGATTTCAGATTTGTGTTTTTATAAGTAGTGAAAATTATATGATTATCCACTAAGTACTCTATTAAAACACACATGTTTATATAATCATTATTAAGGGTGGTTAGCCTGACAGGTAAAACTGCTTCCATCCTAGTGCAGGTTTTGAGTTTGAAACCTGTACTGGCTAGAAAAATTCTTGGTGTGGTATATTTATCCCAAGGTTGATTAACCTCAAATACTATATAATCATTATTTAGCAAACAATTTTTGGCTAGAATTATTATCCTAGGTATTTCATAAAGAGCTTTAATATATAAAAAATTCACTCTATAACTAAACTGCTGCTGTAATTTATTCAACAGCCTAATATTGACTTCATGGGTTTGTTCTCACACAAATAATATGGTAAATGTATGAAGCAGTGGCCTTTAAAAGGCACAAAAAACCTCTTATACTGAAAACAGGTTTAATTGAATAAAAAAAAGCATACCATAGTATATAGTATTAAGAGCAGCTTATGAATCTTGGGTTAGATGTCTTATTCATGATTAGGCCACAGTACTACTCTTTTAAATTTTAAATTTATTGCGGGAAGGCCAACCAGGGGACGGACACTTCTGAATATGACTCAGACGAGACAAAACTCAGTACCAGGTGAGGCACCCCAGAGAAGCGATGCTATCTCTTGTTGCCAGCAGGGAACGCCACTTATGGGAAGGGGGAGGGAACGTGTGTAGGGGGCGTAGCCACTATTGAGCACGTGTGGAGGAAGGGGTCTGATTTGATGAACCAGACTGGGAACCAGGAGGAGACCAGCTGTTGGCGACGTGGTGGGAGATATCCAAACATCCACGCTTGAAAGTGATCCACCAAATGAGACCAGAATCTGTGGACAGCTTCAGGGAGGGTGAGGATGGATCCGGCGATGGCATCCAAGACAATCGTGTGGATAGTCCACATGGCTATTGCAACCACCAGAGCACGAAGGGAGGGTGGGAGGGGGAGGCCATTGATGAAGCAAACATATCTCTTGACAGACTGAAGTGATGTGTTTGATCCTGGCCTAGCAGACGTTGGACTTCGCGCCATATTACTTTAGAGGTGGGGCATTTCTCCAGGCGGTGAAACAGCGTTACATACTGGCCACACACGACACAGGATGAGTGTAAAGCATTAGAGCGCTCAGCTGTACGATACACCCGCCTCAGGCAGCGCCACACATGGGAGCGGACTTGAGGCTGCAACAGAGGATGGTGTGCATATTTCCAGATAGTCTTTTGGGTTTCAGTGGAATAAGGGATGTCCATCATGTCCAGGTAGTCCACCCTGGATAGGACTTGGGGTCGAATGGGGATCACGCCATCATGGATGGGTAGCCCCTGTACCTCTTGTGTGAACTGAGGAGAGGGGCGGCCTCTTCAGGTTGTATGTCCACTAATACAAATTCTCCACTCTGCGCTTCGCATGGAGAGTAGGATTCGTTTGTAGTGGGTTTTGGTCCCATGAGGACCTGTGGCTGATGTGTGTGATGCGAGGTATTTCATCAGGGAGTGGGGGTTTGATGGATTGTTGAGGCCCAAGGCTCGGGAGAAGTTGGAGTGGGCCGCGCGGGACCAGTGTTGGGATGGGAGTGTAGGAGCAGTGACGGCCGCAATCCAGGTGCCAAGGATCTTGGCGGCATGGGCTTTGAAGTCAAGTAGGCCCATGCCACCATGATGATGAGGGCCAAACATGACCTCTAGCCGTACTGGTGGAGGGCGGCCTGACCAAAGCTAACCTTGTAGCAAAGCATACAGGGATTTGAAGAAGCTTAGGGGAGAAGGGGATGGCGTGGGCTCCGAACCAGACTTTGGATAGGAGCATAGAGTTGGCAAGAACAACCCTGCCAGTGAGGGTAGTAGGGTGGGCTCTGAGAGAGGCGATTCGCTTCGTCACGTTGTCCAGTATATGGCCCTCCATTACTGCTGACGCGTATCCTCCTGCCTCCAACCACACGCCCAGATGGCGTACCGGTCCTATGGTAGGTCATGGCACAAAGGGGAGCACCAGTGGAGCGGTGTGTTTTGAGTTAGTAAGGCGTGGACTTGAGCGAGAAGCTGGGCTGGGTTGGGAACTACTTTCTGGGGCCCAGCAGTTCTGAAACTGACCTAGGAGGATGGTTTCGGTTTTGGAGGCGTTCAGTGCTGCATTGCTTACCCGGGAATATTCCTGGATGAGGGCTTCAAGCGCGCGTGCATCTTTATTATTAGACACCCCCACCACGCAATCATCTGCAAATGCCATCATCTTGACTGGGGTTTGGCCTGGCACATGGACCCCAGTGAGTTGGGCATTCATATTTCGCAGTAGTGGGTCAAGGCTGAAGTTGTATAAGAGTGGGCTCAGGGGGTCCCCTTGTCGCAGGCCCCTTTGAGGATGGACTACTTCCGTTAGGAAACCTGGGCCGCGCACAGCCATTGTTGCAGATTCTGTGAGCAGCATCACCCAGTTAATGAAGCGGGGAGGTAGGCAGAATTGTTGGAGGCAGGCCCTAAGGTATTCCCAGTTTACTCTATCATAGGCCTTTTGTTGGTCCAAGAATACAAGTGCCCCAGAGGCTGTGGACTGACACACATTAGCCACAGAGTGCACGTTATCCCAAATCAACCTTCTGGGGATGAAACCGAATTGTTCTGGAGAGATGGTGGCAGATGCTACTGTCCCTAAATGGTTAGCCATGATTTTTGTTAAAATTTTGGTGTCTGTGTTTGTTAGAGAAATGGGGCGCCAGTTGGCTAAGTCTAGCCTATCCCCTTTCTTGAAGAGTGTGACTGTAAAAGCCTCATGTCCTCCTGGTAGGAGGCGTTTCCAACAGGCTTTGGTTGAGTGAGGCTAGCAGCATTGGGGATATGTATTTAAAATATTTTTTGTAGAACTCATATGGAATGCCATCTGGGCCTGGGCATTTTTGGTTTGGCACACCATGAATGGTAGTCCATAATTCATTTGGAGTAATTAAATTCATTATTTCTGGGTATCGGAAAATGGTGCAGATATGAGCTCTGTCAAGAAATTCCGCCATTTCAGCCAGCTGAATTGGTTCAGCTCAGTATAACTCGGAGTAATATCTTTGCGTTTTGATTGCCACTTTAGCCAGTGTGTCCACGATAGAATTATCTGATCTTCGCACCTGTGTGCAGGCCACACTCTGGCGTGGTGCAAAAATTTTTTTGAAGAAGTATGCGGTGCACTTGTCGCCTTTAGTGATGCATGTGGCCCTGTATTGGACACAAACCTGATGTTTGTGTTGCCTTTTAAGTGCGTTGAGGTGGGCTACTGCCTCCGCCCACTTCTGGCCCCATGCAGGGCTATATCCTGAGGCTGGAATGTTGGACTCAAGTGGGCCAATTCTGCCAGCGCGCGCAATATAACTGCTGATGTGGCTCGTGAGCGTCTGGATGAGAGATGGCAATAGTGGCGGATGGTGTCTTTTTTGAAAGTTGCCCATGTGGAAATGGGGTCCACGCAAAACGGTGCAACAAACGATTTTGCCAAAGTTGCCTCTTCCACCCACGTGGAAAATCCTGGCGACGCAAGCTCTGGGGGGCAGATTTTACACCAATGTGGGGCCTTTGCAACTGTGATGGGTAAGTGGTATGTTATTGAGACCAGTTGGTGGTCAGAGAATTCTATTTTCGTTGTTTTGAAGTGGGAGATGTGTGGTTGGAATTTCGCCGGCGCTAGAATAAGGTCAATGCGGGTCATGGACCTTAATTGGCCATTGTGGATGTGGGGACGCGTCATGTTTTTGAGCAGTGGGGCATGTCGTGGCAGCGCATCCATTAACCCAAGGGGTGGCTTTTAGAACGCGTAGTTCTACGTGACCCTGTGGGGCGTGGGGTGAGGGCGGCCACCGGTCCGTTGGTGAGGTTAGCCAACAGTTCATGTCACTGATTAGGAAAGAATTGGGGGGTAGCAGGAGGGATTTGACCAATGAGAAAAATTCCCGACGCTCTTGTGCACCGTTTGGGGTGTAAATGTTGATGATTGTGTGTGCAACATTGGCCCATGAGAAGGTGACAACGAGCACTTGGTCATTTAGGAATGTTTCTGAAGATGTAAATTTGAAAAAATTGTTTTTCCAAATTAGCACCACACAGTGCTTCGACCAAAAGGATAGGGATGGTAGGAGCATTGTTTTCAATTATCCTCAGAACCTCGTGGACAGTGGGTTTTCTGGATGGCCAGGATATCCACGGGTAAATTGTTTTGTAAAAAACTCAGTTTCCTAGCCTGGAACGGGGGAGGCCTTGAGTCCGGCGATATTCAGCATCCCTAGAGTGATGGTTTCCCCATCACACCTTAGGTGCGAGGGGTGGGCCCCCTGGCCCACCAGCCTCTTCCAGGTCCCCACGGGCTTTCACAGCAGCATGGGTATTAGTAGCAATGCTATCGGGGTTTTTGTTAATTTTTGCGGAAAGAGTTACGTTGGCTTTGGCGTTCACTTTTTGTTTTCCTGACGTCGGACGAATTTTTTGCGGTGCGGATAAGTTCGGTGCACCGTCGAGTGGGGCAAAAAAAAATTTTTTGGTTGGGATAGGTCCCAAGTCAGTTTCAACCGGGGCTTGGGTGCAGCGATTGGGTGAGATCAAATCTCCCATCAGATCCTCAGATTGAGTGGCCCGTTCAGCTTGGGCCTCCCAATCTGATTGGGTGATGGATTCCTGAGTTGCTTCCGCCATGAAGGTCTCTATGTCCTCCTGGCGTTGTGAGTGTGGGATGGTGGTGGTGACCTTGGCCACTTCCTTGGCCGTGGTCCTACAGGCCTGCTTGGCCTTCTTCTGCTCCTGCAGGAGATGGGCTTTACCAATAGGTAGCAGCCTTGTGCTCCCCACGGGAAAGCCTCTTTGGTGCTTGCGGTTGGTTCATAGTGCGCCTCTCCACTGGCCATGGCCGCTGAGGGGTGCTCTTGGAATGTAACGCCCTCTTTAATGGGGCATGCATGTGCCTTATGGCCAAACGCGTCACAGTGGGTGCAAATGGGGGGCGTGCTGTCCACGGTTACCTGGAATGGGTGGGTGGTGTGCCCTGCGATATCAATAAAGGTGGAGTGCAGGATCTGGGTTAGGTCCTTCACGATCTCCTCAGTTGGGGTCAGAACTGCGATGGCTTTGCTGGTGCACAGGTGTGGCATCAGCATGAAATGTTGCATTTCAAAAGATTGTATTTTGCCATATATGGTGAGACCATCTTTCAGGCGTTGCTCCAAAATGTCACGTTTTACCGTAGTAGGCAAAAAGTCAAACGTGAGGAAAATTTGGTTTGATTTTGTCCATCTGGTGCATTTAGTTTCGATGACCTGTTGCCCTTTGGGGAGGTCGACCACTATGCGCACTGCTGCAGCCTCGTCTGCTGCTATTTTGCTTTCAAAACCTAGGTCCAGCCAACCACATGACATGGAGTGAGGTGTAACGTACACCGCGGTCGAGAAAATTTTGTGAACATCTTCACAATATTTTTCCCATAGGGCCATTTTTTGGATGTCCAGATACACACGGACTCCAATTCCACCGACAAAAGTGGCTGGGAATGTGGCGTATTGATGTATTGGTTGCATTGTGCTTGCCATGCAAGTATCTCCGGGAGAATTGTGACCGCCAGTTTTTTTTAGATTTTTTCTATCTTGCTGGATTCTCTGGGGCGTTTTCAAATGTTAGAGGCCGCGGGCCTTCCGCCTGCTCCTCTTGCCTTGCTTGCCCAACTGCTCCCAGACATGGGCGCAGACTAATCCCTCTATGAGATTATCAAACTAGATTTAGTCTTGAATTGAATGGGTTGCAAAAGTGTTTGCAACGAGAAAGAAAAGTTTTACAGTAGCTACTCTTTTAATAACCCCTTTATCAATTTTGGAAAATTAATTTATTATGTTGCTCTATATTCCATGGTCCTCATTGGTGAGGACTATTGACAACTAAGCTGCACTTAATAATCTCACTTTAGTTGCATAATATTTGTAAATACAGGGATACTGGCGCTTAATCATAAAGCCATTTACAACAAATAAAAATCTATGCAATTTGAAAGCACAGGAGCAATTGGTGAAAGATAATTATTTATACACATTTAATGGAGTGTTTCTGATGGAAGTGAGGCTTAGAAATTTAATGTACACTTAAAAATTTACTTACATAAGGATGATGGGGTAAGGTAAATCACTTTATAAAAATGAAGTTAGTGTTTATTACCACCAGGGTTGAAAGAAGATAGATATAAATTTAATACATCTATAATTAGTTATGGTGCCTGATGAACCTAAAGTAACATTTACTTCTTCAAAGCTTCCTTAAAAAGCTAATGTAAATTAATACAATGGATTGGCATTAACAACAGCTGATTGATTATGTCCTCTATCTAATTACTTTTTAAATATATCAATTAATTGCATAAATAATTTATTTTCATTGTTGTAGACCAGATGTGTCAGCAAAATGGCTAAGAAAAGCTATACCAGGCTAAAGACTTGGGTTCTCAATGAACCACAAAACACCCAGAATGCCAGTGGCACAGCCAAACAAATGACTTTTAATTGAGGATTTAGATTAACAAAAGTGAGAGAAATAAACATTCAAAAAACCAAAGGTCCCCACAAAAGTACTAAAAAGTAGTTGTGAGATCAACCGCAGGTCTAGCTGGGCAGCCTCAGGTGGGGAAAGGGGTTGGGTGGTCAACAACAATTCAGATAATAAAGGTTGCAAGTTTTTGTCAGTATATACAAGAGAGAAGAACTTCAGGCAGGAGGATAGTCTACATGCAGTGGAAGGCTTGATACCCCCAAGTAATAGTTGATATCAATGCTTCAGACAGGGTTAGTGCTCATGCTCAGGAGGAAATCTGTAGGCCTCCAGGAGGGGAGGCTGAGTTAGGGGATCCCACTGTAGTAGATACCCTTAAATAGGTAAGGAATGAATAAAAATTCTCAATTTTTTTGAAGGAAAATTTTGGTTTATTTATAGCAAACTTGAAATACAACCAGAAAAGTTCTGCCAACCGAGTTTTTTACTTTTTGTGGATTTGTGGCGGTAAATTTATTTTTCCACCGCAATTTTAGGGTTATATGCCTTCTGAAAAGGCCGCAATAGTTGCTTTAGATTCTGGTCTAAATTAAAAAATTAATTAATAGGAAAATTAAGGCTAAATGGCTTAAAAATTTGATTTCAAGGTGAACAGCCCAAAAAAGTTAAAACAGGTCGGAATAGAGGGCTGACCTTCTACAGATAACTGGGTTGAGCCTTAAAAAGCTGAGGCCACAGGTAAAAGAGGATTGTAGCTGAGGAAAGACTCAGAGTGGGCCCCAAACAGCAGCTAATTAATTTAATTGGTAGCAGCTTGAGGTTGGTGGCAGTTGAGTGGGAGGTGAGGCTAGGAGTGGCTGTCAATGTGAGATATTTATCTATCTGTCAATTCAACAGTCAAACCTGTCTCTGGATCATTATAGAAGAGTGGGAGCCTGGAAGGGCGTGATTAGATGTGGTAAAAGGGAACTCTTTGATTGGTGGCAACTTGGGGCAGGGTAGGCTCAGGGATTTAGTGGCCTGGGCCCTGTGTCACTGTCAGATTATTGTAGTTGACCCAAAAATAAACCCTTTGACAACCAACAGATTGGGCCATTTATCCTACCAATGCTTGAGCTAATACTCTAATTTTCAACTTAAATCATACTGCAATTACCTGGCTTGGGCTGAATATCTTAACTCTTATTCAATTTAATTATTCTATCAAAAGCTCAGGCTGAATACACTTGCACATTCAGGCCAATTATTTAATTTATTGTGGGGAAGGCCAACCATGGGACGGACACTTCCGAATATGACTCAGACGAGATAAAACTTAGTACCAGGGGAGGCACCCCAGAGAAGCAATGCTATCTCTTGTTGCCAGCGGGAACGCCACTTATGGGAAGGGGAGGGAATGTGTGTAGGGGACGTAGCCACTATTGAGCACGTGTGGAGGAAGGGGTCTGATTTGATGAACCAGACTGGGAACCAGGAGGAGACCAGCTGTTGGCGACGCGGTGGGAGATATCCAAACATCCACGCTTGAAAGTGATCCACCAAATGAGACCAGAATCTGTGGACAGCTTCAGGGAGGGTGGGGATGGATCCAGCGATGGCATCCAAGATAATCGTGTGGATAGTCCACATGGCGATAGTAACCACCAGAGCATGGAGGGAGGGTGGGAGGGGGAGGCCATTGATGAAGCAAACATATCTCTTGACAGACTGAAGGGATGTGTTTGATCCTGGCCTAACAGACGTTGGACTTCGCGCCATATTACTTTAGAGGTGGGGCATTTCTCCAGGCGGTGAAACAGCGTTCCATACTGTCCACACATGACACAGGATGAGTGTAAAGCATTAGAGCGCTCAGCTGTACGATACACCCGCCTCAGGCAGCGCCACACATGGGAGCGGACTTGAGGCTGCAACAGAGGATGGTGTGCATAATTTCAGATAGTCTTTTGGGTCTCAATGGAATAAGGGATGTCCATCATGTCCAGGTAGTCCACCCTGGATAGGACTTGGGGTCGAATGGGGATCACGCCATCATGGATGGGTAGCCCCTGTACCTCTTGTGTGAACTGAGGAGAGGGGCGGCCTCTTCGGGTTGTATGTCCACTAATACAAATTCTCCACTCTGCGCTTCGCATGGAGAGTAGGATTCGTTTGTAGTGGGTTTTGGTCCCGTGAGGACCTGTGGCTGATGTGTGTGATGCGAGGTATTTCATCAGGGAGTGGGGGTTTGATGGATTGTTGAGGCCCAAGGCTCAAGAGAAGTTGGAGCAGGCCGCACAGGACCAGTGTTGGGATGGGAGTGTAGGAGCAGTGACGGCCACAATCCAGGTGCCCAGGATCTTGGCGGCATGGGCTTTGAAGTCAAGTAGGCCCATGCCACCATGATGATGAGGGCCAAAAATGACCTCTAGCCGTACTGGTGGAGGGCGGCCTGACCAAAGCCAACCTTGTAGCAAAGCATACAGGGATTTGAAGAAGCTTGGGGAGAAGGGGATGGCGTGGGCTCCGAACCAGACTTTGGATAGGAGCATAGAGTTGGCAAGAACAACCCTGCCAGTGAGGGTAGTAGGGTGGGCTCTGAGAGAGGCGATTTGCTTCGTCACGTTGTCCAGTATATGGCACTCCATTACTGCTGACGCGTATCCACCTGCCTCCATCCACACGCCCAGATGGCGTACCGGTCCTATGGTAGGTCATGGCACAAAGGGGAGCACCAGTGGAGCGGTGTGTTTTGAGTTAGTAAGGCGTGGACGTGGGCGAGCATATGGGCCGGGTTGGGAACTACTTGCTGGGGCCCAGCAGTTCTGAAACCGACCAAGGAGGATGATTTCGGTTTTGGAGGCGTTCAGTGCCGCGTTGCTTACCCGGGAATATTCCTGGATGAGGGCTTAAAGCGCGCGTGCATCTTTATTATTAGACACCCCCACCACGCAATCATCTGCAAATGCCATCATCTTGACTGGGGTTTGGCCTGGCACATGGACCCCAGTGAGTTGGGCATTCACATTTCGCAGTAGTGGGTCAAGGCTGAAGTTGTATAAGAGTGGGCTCAGGGGGTCCCCTTGTCGCAGGCCCCTTTGAGGAAGGACTACTTCCGTTAGGAAACCTGGGCCGCGCACTGTCATTGTTGCAGATTCCGTGAGCAGCATCACCCAGTTAATGAAGTGGGGAGGTAGGCGGAATTGTTGGAGGCAGGCCCTAAGGTATTCCCAGTTTACTCTATCATAGGCCTTTTGTTGGTCCAAGAATACAAGTGCCCCAGAGGCTGTGGACTGACACACATTAGCCACAGAGTGCACGTTATCCCAAATCGACCTTCTGGGGATGAAACCAAATTGTTCTGGGTAGATGGTGGCAGATGCTACAGTCCCTAAACGGTTAGCCATGATTTTGGTTAAAATTTTGGTGTCTGTGTTTGTTAGAGAAATGGGGCGCCAGTTGCTTAAGTCTAGCCTATCCCCTTTCTTTTTTTTTAGTACTAGCCTATCCCCTTTCTTGAAGAGTGTGACCGTAAAGGCCTCATGTCCTCCTGGTAGGAGGCGCGTTTCCAACATGCTTTGGTTGAGTGAGGCTAGCAGCAATGGGGATATATATTTAAAATATTTTTGTAGAACTCATATGGAATGCCTTCTGGGCCTGGGCATTTTTGGTTTGGCGCACCGCGAATGGTAGTCCATAATTTGTTCGGAGTAATTAAATTCATTATTTCCAGGTATCGGAAAACGGTGCGGATATGAGCTCGGTCAAGAAATTCCGCCATTTCGGCCAGCTGAATTGGTTCAGCTCGGTATAACTTGGAGTAATATCTTTGCGTTTTGATTGCCACTTGAGCTGGTGTGTCCACAATAGAATTATCCGATCTTTGCACCTGTGTGCAGGCCACGCTCTGGCATGGTACAAAATTTTTTTGAAGAAGTATGCGGTGCACTTGTTGCCTTTAGTGATGTGTGTGGCCCTGTACTAGACACAAACCCAATGTTTGTGAAGCCTTTCAAGTGCATTGAGGTGGGCGGCTGCCTCCGCCCACTTCTGGCCCCATGTAGGGCTATATCCTGAGGCTGGAATGTTGGACTCCAAGTGGGCCAATTCTGCCAGCGCGCGCAATATAACCGCCGATGTGGCTTGTGAGCATCTGGATGAGAGATGGCGATAGTGGCGGATGGTGTCTTCTTTGAAAGTTGCCCATGTGGAAATGGGGTCCACGCAAAATGGTGCAACAAACAATTTTGCCAAAGTTGCCTCTTCCACCCACGTGGAAAATCCTGGTGACGCGAGCTCTGAGGGGGCAGATTTTGCACCAATGTGGGGCCTTTGCAACTGTGACAGGTAAGTGGTATGTTATTGAGACCAGTTGGTGGTCGGATAATTCCATTTTCGTTGTTTTGAAGTGGGAGATGTGGGGTTGGAATTTCGCCGGCGCTAGAATAAGGTCAATGCGGGTCATGGACCTTAATTGGCCGTTGTGGACGTGGGGACGCGTCATGTTTTCAAGCAGTGGGGCATGTCGCAGCAGCGCATCTATTAACCCAAGGGTGGCTTTTAGAACGCGTAGTTCTACGTGACCCTGTGGGGCGTGGGGTGAGGGCGGCCACCGGTCCGTTGGTGAGGTTAGCCAACAGTTCATGTCGCCAATTAGGAAAGAATTGGGGGGTAGCAGGAGGGATTTGACCAACGAGAAAAATTTCTGACGCTCATGTGCACCGTTTGGGGCATAAATGTTGATGATTGTGTGTGCAACATCGGCCCATGAGAAGGTGACAATGAGCACTCAGCCATTTAGGAATGTTTCTGAAGATATAAATTTGAAAAAATTGTTTTTCTGAATTAGCACCCCACAGTGCTTCGACCAAAAGGATAGGGATGGTAGGAGCATTGTTTTCCAAGCTTCCTTAGAACCTCATGGACAGTGGGACTCCTGGATGGCCAGGATATCCACGGGTAAATTGTTTTGTAAAAAACTCAGTTTCCTAGCCTGGGATGGGGAGGCCTTGAGTCCGGCGATATTCAGCATCCCTAGAGTGATGGTTTCCCCCATCACACCTTAGGTGCGAGGGGGTGGGCCCCTGGGCCCACCAGCCTCTTCCAGGTCCCCACGGGCTTTCACAGCAGCGCGGGTATTAGCAGCAACGCTATTGGGGTTTTTGTTAATTTTTGCGGAAAGAGTTGCATTGGCTTTGGCCTTCACTTTTTGTTTTCCTGACATTGGACAAATTTTTTGCGGTGCGGATAAGTTCGGTGCACCGTCGAGTGGGGCAAAAAAAATTTTCAGTTGGGATAGGTCCCAAGTCAGTTTTGACTGGGGCTTGGGTGCAGCAATTGGGTGAGATTGAATCTCCCATCAGATCCTCAGATTGAGTGGCCCACTCGGCATGGGCCTCCCAATCTGATTGGGTGATGGATTCCCAAGTTGCTTCCACCGCGAAGGTCTCCATGTCCTCCTGGCGTTGTGAGTGTGGGATGGTGGTGGTGGCCTTGGCCGCTTCCTTGGCCATGGTCCTATGGGCCTGCTTGGCCTTCTTCCACTCCTGCGGAGAGATAGGCTTTACCAATAGGTAGCAGCCTTGTGCTCCCCACGGGAAAGCCTCCTTGGTGCTTGCGCTTGGTTTGTTTTGTGCCTCTCCGCTGGCCATGGCCGCTGAGGGGTGCTCTTGAAATGTGATGCCCTCTTTGATGGGGCATGCATGCGCCTTATGGCCAAACGCGTCACAGTGGGTGCAAATGGGGGGCGCGCTGTCCACGGTTACCTGGAATGGGTGGGTGGTGTGCCCTGCGATGTCAATAAAGGTGGAGTGCGGGATCTGGGTTAGGTCCTTCGTGATCTCCTTGGTTAGGGTCAGAACTGCGATGGCTTTGCCGGTGCACAGGTGTGGCATCAGCATGAAATGTTGCATTTCAAAAGATTGTATTTCGCCATATATGGTGAGACCATCTTTCAGGCGTTGCTCCAAAATGTCACGTTTTACCGTAGTAGGCAAAAAGTCAAACGTGAGGAAAATTTGGTTTGATTTTGTCCATCTGGTGCATTTAGTTTTGATGACCTGTTGCCCTTCGGGGAGGTCAACCACTATGCGCACCGCTGCAGCCTCATCTGCTGCTATTTTGCTTTTGAAACCTAGGTCCAGCCAACCATGCGACATGGAGTGAGGTGCAATGTACACCGCGGTCAGGAAAATTTTGTGTACATCTTCACAAAATTTTTCCCATAGGGCCGTTTTTTGGATGTCCAGATACACACAGACTCCAAATTCCACCGACAAAAGTGGCTGGGAATGTGGCGTGTTGATGTACTGGTTGCATTGTGCTTGCCACACGCGTATCCCCGGGGAAATTGTGACCGCCAGTTTTTTTTAGATTTTTTTCTATTCCGCTGGATTCTCTGGGGCGTTTTCAAGTGTTAGAGGCCGCGGGCCTTCCGCCTGCTCCTCTTGCCTTGCTTGCCCAACTGCACCCAGACATGGGCGCAGACTAATCCCCTCTATGATATTATCAAACTAGATTTAGTCTTGAATTGAATGGGTTGCAAAAGTGTTTGCAACGAGAAAGAAAAGTACATTCAGGCCAATTATCACTACAACAAAACTCAGCAATTGATCCCAACTAATCAGGAACAATATCAAATATTTGGCATAAGAAATTGTTCAGTATTGACTTGAAGCTAACGTCTTAAAATCTTATCGACAAATAGATGAAAAAAACATAATCCTTTTCCCATCCTAGGGAAACTTTTGTATGTTGGTCCTCATAATTGGCATAATATCACTTGCACATGGACTGCCCAAATGGGAGTACCTTGTGCTATTGAGAGGGCCATTTGACATCCTGAATAGTGAGTCATTTACATCAGTTGTATGACAAAAACATAAAATAAGCTGGTCCTAAGAATAATTTCCCACATATGGTGAATTTTGTATGTCAATTTGCGTAATTGGTACAATAGCACTTGCACATGGACCACCCAAATGGGAGTACCTAGTGCTATTGAGAGAGGCCTGATGGCGTCCTGATTAAGGGTGCATCATTTATTTAAATTGATGCCAAAATTTCCCAGAATTTGTATTTTGTCAGCAGTATGACGAAACTATCAAGATAATCTAGGACAATTTTGCATAATCATTCTTGCGATTCTTGTCCCTGAAATCCTCTCAAATATGAGACTATTTTGCCACCAATAAACCTAGCAATAGGTCTTAGTCATATCAGTCCAAGGGTTAAACTGAGGTGGAAAATAATTTGTTGAAATTTCATGCTCAAATGTGGCCAAGAAAAGCCCTAGAGGTATAAATACTGGTGCCTGTCCTAATGAATTTTTATTGCTAATATTTTTAAAATAAAGATCTATTATTCCATCTCATTTATGGCTTTTATCTGGATCTCTTTTGAAGAGTTTCTACAAGATGGGATATTGGGATCCACAACTTGTAACTTTTCCTGCCTCAGTTAAAGTTCCAGATTATGAAGGGAAAATTAGGCCCAATATTGACCTGAAGAGTTGGGACTACTTAAATACGCCTAGTGATTTTATGAATGGCTAAAATAATTTTAGCCACTGGCAAAATCAAGGATAAGTCGGCTGAACTTCTTCCCAATTAAGCATGCAGGATCTTAATTATCAAGTGAGCAATCCTCAAGATTTAACAGTCACTGTTCCATTTTTAGTACAAGTGGTTCCCAACTAAGAAGGGGGCCTTCCATGCACTTTTATTTAAAGAGTGGAAAAAAAGTATGGTTAGATAAAAACCTATTATGGTGCTGCGGTGTTAGCCTAAGCATTCATTATAGAAGGGAAAGAGGGGTAGGGGAATTTTTATCTGGCGCTAGCTTCAGGTGGTGGGCGAAGGCAGATAAAAGGTGGATGTGAACATCAGCAGCATTTAGAATAAGGAGAAAGAGATAAGGGTTCTTCCTCATTGATATGGCCAGCTGTGAGCAACTCATTGACATATAGGGCGAGTTGAAATTTGTTAAAGGTAACTAGGTTAGGCACATAAGTAAAGGTTTTAATTCTTAGGAAAGTTTGGGGGTAGTTGGGGTTGTAGAGCGAAATTCTCGCCGCATTGATGCATGTGCAGCCAGGTGCAAAAGTTAGTTCTTCAATATTAAATTTGGCATTCTCATGGAAAATCTATAAGGAGCTAAGAATTGGGAAGCAATCACAAATTGGCTTGATCACCATCTGGATGGCTTGGTGGAGGAGGGAGTTGGTTGGGCAACAGCTCTTTGAAAACTTTTTGGAGAATTGGTTTCTAAATTGGGAAATCTTTTGAGGACAGAAACAATGGTGGGGAGTAGAATTGGGGGTTGGGAGAAGAATTCCAATAAGTTAAAGTCAGGATTAATTATGTAGGGGCGATCTGCATCATCAATCAATTTAAGAGTCTTGAAATGATTAACGCAATTGGTGCTGGGCCTGTGACAGGAGTTGGTGTTTGGCAGCTGCTGATTGGCCGCTCACAGTGGACCATGCAATTCTGCCAGCGCATGAGCTTCCATCTTCTCAGGAGTGGGTCAGACAGTCAGACTTGGCTGGGAGGAATAATGGGAGCAGCACCGATGGAGGTTGAGGGTGAATGAGGGAGTACCAATTCCCAAGCAAAGATATTTAGTATAAGAAGCAGGACTTGCTCCAGAGGGAGGAGTGGTGGAGGCATCTTTAACGGAAAGCACATGGCACTTGAGCTTTAAGTAGTTGATAGTAAAGCACATGGTGCAAATGACACAACCATTTTTGATGCATACCCAGAAGAGATGATCAAGGGCGTATCTGATCATGGCGCGGGGGCATTTTGACGCAAGTGTCATGACAGAAGGGGTGGATCATCATGCACGCATTAGGCCAAGCAAGATTATCAGTGCCATTTGGCAACATTAACTGCAGCATGGGGTTGGCGCTTTAAACATCCAATCCCTCTGTGAGCTCATGGATGAGGCGTTCTGAGGTGAGGTGGGAGGGCAAGCTGACAAACTGAACCACCAGTGTGGCATAATCTTGCAAGCGAATTATAATCATTGGTATTGGTGTATTTTTGATAAATTAATGGCAGCTGTGCTTCTGCCATGGTGTGGGCATTAAACAAGAAGCAAGATCTAAGTACCCCTTGAAGGGGAGAAAATTGATAAAACTGGCAGCTTCTACACTGCAGTGGCCATCTTGATGATGGCCTTGCTCATGAAGGGAAGAGGTTCCCATACTCAACCTTAAGGCTAAAACGCAGGTTGCTCTGGTGGAGCACCAGAGTGCTTCAAAGACCGCCTAGGAGCGTGCAAGGTGGTGGTTAGGTCCTGAGGTGGGATGTAGAAGTTTGATTATTTTTGGGGCTATCTGGGCCATCCCAGGGGCATTTTGGCAGCAGCCAATAAACAACAGGAGTTGACACACTGCTGCCCCATAAGGGGGGCAAATGCATCGACCTGGTTGACATAGGGTGGGTTTGGCGCTGGCAAAATGCGGTTGAACTTGAAAATTATTACATTTTGAATTCAATGGCCAAAGGTATCAAAGCAAAGGAGAGATCCTGTGTCCCTCCTCCCAAAATTGAGAAATCTCTCAATACAAGAGGGAAATATTCTTGAGATTAGTCTTACTTGAGAGCAGGGTTGTTGTGGGTCATGGCAACCTTACCCCCTTCGCTGAAAAAGTGCAGACCCAGTGCTCATCTACAGTATGAGCAAGGTCCTCCTCAGAGTGGAGTGGGAGGTCTGGAGGATGTGCCAGTTCTTTTTTCAAAAATGGTAAACCTCCCAATTTAGCTGTAGGTAGACATCTTAAGACTTGAAAAATCTCATCACTTAAATACCTAAGCAGTCCTATAATATTATTTTTAGAGAAAAAAGGATATCACATGAAAAACTTGTTGTCAATTTTTCAAGATTAAAAACAAAGCAGGTCAAAACAATAAAACTAACCTGTTCAAAGATGCTTATTTTGTGTTTTCTATAATAGTTTATAAATGAAAAATGAACCAAAAAGGAGAAGATAATAAACTTTAATGTGACAAACCTTGAACATTTTTTAAGCTCATGCTTTAGTGAAGAAGTCATACAGTGCAAAATTGTAAAGCTATATGTACTAAAATTATGCAGAACATACAAAATATATAAAAATTTGAATTATCTAAATCATTGCAAAAAGGGGTTTTTGGAATCTTAATCTTAAAGTATATCATAAAATATATAATTGGCTTTCTAGAATACAAAGTTTTCAAGATATTAATATTGAAAATGAAAACGTTCTTGTTAAGATCATACTATACTAGTAAATTTCTAAATTTATGGTAATTAAATTCCATCTGAGTTAAAACCCTAAAATTAAAAGTTACTTCTTATTAAACATGGTCATCTTCATTACCTCATATTTCAAGGCCTTGAGCAGTTTTACCATCGTAGAAATCCAAGTGTGTTTCTCCTAACAGGAAGTCATAATTTCAACTTCTTAGTAAAGACCTTGAAAAGATTCTTAATAATCTTATAGGACTTTATAAAAACCATGATTTTGTTATTTTAAGTATTCTTTAGCGCTCAACATCATTATTTATGTTTTTATATGTTACAGTAATGGCTGATTTAACTCTCATTTAAAATTTTTGTGATATATGACTAGATTGCAACGTGAAATCTATACAAAAGTAGCCTATATTTTAGTTTAAAACCAATTAGATAAAAAACAAGACCTATCAAGAACACTAGACTTTTCTCAAGTTTAGTTTAAGTCTAATATAAAGAAAAACAAAATATTATATGATATTCAGTCAAGAATTTAGTAATATTTTATTTAAATTACTAGGCAAAGCTTGCCCATACTAACCTTCTTGGAGAATATTATTATATGTTACACTAGAAAAACTTATCCTTGCATTGTAAATTTGCAAAGATAAAGAAACCTATAACAAAGATTATAAAGAAAGAGAACTATAATGTCAAATGTATAACTCTTATAGCTGAAGTAAGTTCTAGGTTATTATCATATCCCCATACATCTAGCTAAGACCTTATTTTTATGTAATATAAAAGGTATCACTTTGCACTCTGCCTTTTGTTTTAAATGCCTAATTAAGATGTGAAGACCTATTTACTATGCTTTTTAGGTTAATACGGATAGACTGATTAAAATCTCTCATACTATGCTACAAAATAAACCTATACTTTTACTTCTAACATTCTATTTGATATTTTTCTTTAGTTCAATGTGAACTTAGTCACACTAGGGTATCAAAACTAAGTTTTTAGTCCTTAAAGTACCAGCTTAGTGTTCAAGTTGAGCATTCCAACAAAAACGTCAAATCAAAATATTGTACCTAATGTTATAGAACTTGTATATAAGTAGAGGATGTAAGTTCTGAGGAACAATTCATTTGCCTGAAAATTAAGGAGTTCCCACACAGAAAACAGAAGGGTCCCAATAAGGCTGCTGTTTCCCTCAACAGCAAGGGTAATTTATAACATGTAGTTAATGAGCGGTTGGTCACAGCCTATCTTCTGAAAAATCTCTTCTTCAAAAACCTTTCTACTACCAAGAATTTGAGGGAAATGTTTATGTTTTGTGCAGGGTGGTTTTAGAAGACAGAGGGTATTGTTAGTCCAGAGGTTGCCTCCACCTTTAACACTATTTAAAAAACAGGCTATAAGTCCATACAAGGGTCGTAAGCTGTATTTAAACATGAACAAATTGATCAGTGTAAGCTCAGTCTGATAATTATTTACCAGCCAACGATATGAGTGATAGTATGGCAAGCCCATCCCTATAAGTTTAAGCATCTCAACTCCATTTGATCTAAACTAGGATTAGCCCTTCTAACCCTCCAGTGGACATAACCCGCCATTCTACCAAATGTCTTGTTTGCCTAACAGGATCTGACCGAGCCACAAAGATATAAATTTACAAAATTTGATAGCAGCCATCTGAATGGAAGTTGGAGAAACTTACTTCATATACCCAGATTTGGATTGTATTATATTCTGGTGTTGCGTTAATCATTGGAACTTGTTGTATTGGGAATTGCTTGGTCTTATGCATACATACTTGTTTTTATTAAGTTTATAAGGCTGAAGTTCTCAACATGATCTACTGTCAGTCCATTTTCTTATTTCCCCTATTTCTTAATTTAATACTCTATTTTCAAATCATTTGAATTTTAAGTAGCTCTCAGTGATCATCAATAGCTATGTTTTTCAGTAATTGGAATGACTGGCCCATATTGGGACTCTCTTTAAATATAAACTTAAAGATATAATTGTGGTTAGCTGTAAAAACGGTATTCTGGTTGTTGTTTTTGGGTGATAACTTATCCAGGATGAAAGCTCAATCTTATCCTTATCATCATAATCTATGATAAATGGCTGGCCCCAATCTCTAAACTTTCTCCGCCCTTCATTTTTTTAATTAAGTGATGCTATGTTTTTATTATAAAGGCAAATTTTTGCAACCCTTAATTATTATGATGGCCAATTAGTGGTTACTTGATTAATTTAATAAAAGCTTTATGACGCAGTTGAAGATTACCTTAAGGCCCAGATGGATTTAATTAACTTTAGATTCAAGCATGTATTTATCCAGCTAATCTACCTCCTTTCAGCACGTCTATCTTGGAAAAGCACACGATTTAGTGTTCTGGTAATCAAACTCCGCCTGTTGATTTAATGTTAATGTAAAGCAAGTGGCTTAAAATCCATTAATACCCTCATTATCCATGATACAACAGGATGAGAGTGATGTAACCCTTCTGGCCAAAAACTGCTAACCTCTCTGATACAAGCGCAGACAATTTTCCAGTGATTACCTAATCTCATCTGGTTTTATACCATAAAGTGTAAATAAACAGAACCATGCCTACTTTTTAGTGAATTGAAATCAAGTTGTGAACTTATAAGGTGTCCATGTATGCCCTGTTGGTTACCAAAGCTTATGGGAATTTTATCAGTTCAAATTAGCTTAATATTTGGATATGGATCTTTAGGTAGAATCTGTACTGGCTATTTCTTCAGCACTAATTAATTCTATGAAAAGAGATATAATATCCCTTTTTAATGTGCATAGGTTCTGCTTTTTAACCGTTATACCAGGTTTCTGGACTTATTATTTTCATTAATCCTTGGGGTAAGTTGGATGAGTCATTGACAGGTAAATATTAACCTGGATTCCAACTTCTTTTCCTTTTAACCACATACAAATGTAACAAATTTTCATTCATTAATACGTTCTCCACTACAAAATCATTAGATCAATCACTCAAACTTCCTCTTACACTGATCTACCACTCATATTCTCTTCACATTTGCTATTTTATATAGACATTTTCAGTATATAAAAATCTAATAGTCTACCACTTCACTCTAAGGATTATATGAATTTTTTGTTTAACGCTGGATTTGATCAGTATCAACTGCTGTTAGTTTTATATACAAACAATAATATAAGGCCTTGAAGGCTTATTTAGAGGACAAGCTCAAGAAATGAAGGGTATTTATGTTTTCTTCTCAATAATTCTCCTAAAGTCTTTGAGCATATGGCCAATTAAAACTTCTGGCATGGTGTGGACTATGAGCATATGAACAACATAACTGCGCATAACCCCTATACTCTGCCCTTGGATCAAAAAATCTCTCAAGTCATTTTAAAGCTCCTAGTTTTAAAAAATTGACATTATAACGCAAACAGTCAAATTAAGTTAGTGGAAGGCTGAGTTTCTCATGAAAATATGCACTAAAAGGGAATACAGTTCCAAGTTTGCTTTTGCTCTAAAGATGACTGCGACTTTCCAACAAATGGTTGACAATATTCAGGTCAATATATAATTTACCTGCTGGTGGCCTATATTGGCAAAATTCTGGTACAATAATCCTATCATTAGCAGCATGTAAATGATTTTAAATCTGCTTTGGCTACTATTCAGAGCACAAATTGTATGTAAAGACCTCCAAGTATAAATCATCTAGGGAGAAAGTCACTTCTTTATGATTAACTTTCTTCTGAACAACGGTTATGTAATACCTCTCTATAAACTTGATGCTAACCCTGAATATCTTACCCTCCACAATCAAAAAAAAAACTTTCAGTTTCCTGAGCTCAGATAATTTTATGTAAGGTTTGCTCCTGTTTTATCTAAGTTGGCCGCGCTTCTTTACTCCCTGACAGGAATAAACTTTTTATAAGTGGAAGGACATCTGCTAATAAGCATTTGATGCCATCAGGGAGTATTTGCGTTGGTTTTATCAAACATGCTGATCCCTTTAAGCTCTATTGTGGCATGTGATGAATTTGTGACATCTGTGTGCTGTGTTACTCCAGAAACATGATGTAAGGGAGCACACTATTGCTTACTTTTATCTAAAGTTCCCCTTCTTAGAACAATCATGAACTATTTGAGATAAGTTGTTTTATGCACTAGTTGGTTGGTTACCATTTGCGTAGCTTCTCCAGGGATAAACGCAGTTATTGTCAGGAAGTATCACCAAGCCCTCATGTTTTTATAAAGCCACAGAAATTGGCACATCTTCAGGCTTGGACATATAACCTCAACATTCTTTTTTCAGATATTAGTTTATGAATGTTATTGATGTTTTTCCAGATATGCTTAGTTGCAACCCTTACCCCAGTCCCACCAATGAGGAGTTACAAGAACTGACCACGGTTTTCAATCTTTTCAGATACTAGATCTTTCTCCTCTTAATGTTTCTGTAACAAAATGAGCTCTGGATGAACTATTGCTTTTCCATGTGTTGACTGGTCAAACATCAATCTTGGAGGGGCTGAACATTCTGATTAACTGACACTATCATCTCATAAAAACCTAATATACTATAAAGTATGGTACGTTTTTGTTTAGAACTAAAATTTATTTGCCTTCCCTGCCTTTCAACATGGTAGTTGAGCTACCATAACCCCTCAGTTGTTGGTCACCCAAAAAACATAAATTTATTGATAATTGAGACAAATATTAAATCTGCTTTGTCTATTTAAGTATATTCCCAAATAGATAGAAGACTGGTTTACTTTTGCCTGTGCAAAATCAGACAGATAAGTAAATAATAGTTTGCTAGAATAGTTACAACAGACATAAGGGTCTTAGGCCTTATATTTGTAGAATTCTTTTAGAACTCTCATGTCTCAATGGGTTTATTGCAGTCATAATTGCGTTTACTGGTTTGCAAACTTCCAATTTTCATCCCCTGTCATTCAGTCATCTCCTATAGAATTCCAGCTAGGCTCATTGCTACACTTTTATTTGTAGTTTGGCCTAACCTAGGAAGTGTTGAATGATCCAGGTTCACATACCACAGCCTGGGTTATGGAGCGCTTTGCTTCCATTTTTTAAATCAAGCCATGTCATTCACCTACTTATCATCTACAGTCTAATGGGTAGACATAACACGGTAATCAGATCCTGGAGCAGTAATTTCTGCTATGCATATGTTACTCAGGACACTTGGGCGGCTGATTTATAATTTACTTAGTCCACTTATAACAATGCAGCATAGTCAGATTGGCTTATTTCTATAAATCTAATTTTAAGTATAACCCTCAATTCAGATTTGGCCCTCACCTTTGATCATAGGTGCCTGCAGATGAAGAACACCTGTTAAAATCCAGGATACCCAAACCTGGTTTAATATTTATCAAATGTTATCACTAAATACAAGAAGTTTGGAGATTGAAACCGGCTTTCTGATCATGAGTTTGAGGATGGCTCCATAATATGGTGGATACCTTCCACCTGAGGATGAAAGTCCATTGTTGCCAAAAAAGTTCACTTGATTTGTGATAACTATCTTTTCGCTCTTTTTTATTATTTGGGCGTTATTAGAAAGAATGTGAGCGTCTAAGCTGTCTCCCATACCACTATTTGTCCCATCTTTCAAGCCTCCTAACCGTTCCAGAATCATCACATAGAAATATCCTTAAATCAGGCTTCCCTGAAAGTGGGTACAATTATGACTACTTTACTCGCTGAACTCATTGTACTCCTTATTGATCATGCTCCTAGAATCAGGACATTTCAGTTATGTGACTATGAATTTTACTTTAAATGGTTCTCATAATCATCCTAAAAAAATCACCGGTTTCATAAACTTGTCTAGTGTTATAGATTTTAGTTCTTTTTTAGCACTAGTGGTGCCCAACCCAGTTATAGATGTTGTTCTTGACGTAGATATTACCTATATACCAGATATTAAATTAAATTGTTTATCTTTATCATTTTATAAAGAATTTTTAGAATAACATAGTCATGGAACAGAGGTCATTTTATTTGGAAAGATCAAAGAGGTTCAATTAGTAACTATAAACTGGTCAGTAGTGTTCATTTGCTGCGCAAAGCATCATAGTCCCACTACATGGGACTTCTCATTCTATTTTTTAATATTAAGAATTAAATTTCCATAAATATGGGATACAATTTACATTAATAGATCACCCAAATGTACATTTATATTTTTCTATATCAATATGCTCAGTTCTTATCAATTAGCATCAGATGATGTAGGATTGAACTACATAGCCCAGTTAAAAAAATAATGCTACTCTTTCCTTAGCATACAGAGCTTGCAGATGGACAAATAATTTGCTCAGATTCCGACTCTTTATTCACAAGGGCATTGATCTTATACCTTCCTTATTTTACTAGCAACATAACTAATAACAGTTGCTACAGGATTTTTAGCTATCATGATAAGAATAATATCTTGCTTGATCCTTTGTCAGCATCAAAAGAACATTGGATAATACATTACTGGCTATTCTGACCATCTGTGCGTAACTCCCAGATGACTATTGTTCAACACCATACGTTGATCATGGAAGTATTTAACTAAAATATGAAAAAATAGATTCCCTGCAGTCCCTACATAGCCAACTGAGGAATAGTTTCTAAGTGATACAACAAGAAGTGAAATCTAAACATAAACTTATCAAACGAATTATACCAATGACTGGATGAACTTATAAGACAGCAAATCACAATGTGACCAAGATAAGCTGACAAGAGATAAACAAGTGAGGCGTTAACTTTGAGTGATTCCAATAGTTAAATTGTAATAATTAGAAGCCCAAAAAAGCTACACCACCAAAATGAGTAGAGGCACATCAAGAGGAATCATTGAAAGAATTCAGCCAAAACTTTATATAATTGATGCAAATTTCAGCGCATATATTGGCAGTACAGCCAAAGCTTCTAGTTCTTTACATGAAGATATAATATTCTTCAGCATCAATAAGTCTCCTTGCATCAGGATATATTTTAATTAAAGGACACCTGTATCACCTCAAAAATGATTTTTGAGATGTGAAAATGCCAGTAAAAACTTTAATATGATAGTCAAGTGCAGTGATATTCCATCAGGGACTAGAAGATTAAAATTTCAGAGCAAAAAAACTTTATATGCAAATTGAGAGCTTAAATTTCTTTGTTAAACCTCTTATAACAGCTATAAGAACAAGAACAAGAAGAACGAGTGACATGGGAGCTGCACATTAAACTGACTAAAATGAAGGACGCTGCCGGTGTGAACCATGAGTTCAAGCTCATTTAAAAGCCTGAATTGCTTATAGTTGAATTAAAAGAGTTGGGGTCCATATTTGTCCTAAAAGCTAGTATCATGGCCATGACAGCTGCACTACTAAGCATAACTTGTTTCTCCAGAACTTCATCTCAGGATCATGTGTTTCTCTAATAAACCTTACACCCCAGACCCAGTTAAATCTTCCTAAATTGCTAATGGTGTAGATGCCCCTGGGATGTCTTTCTAACATATTCAGCGGTTTAAACCTTTTTTTAGTACAAGATGGTCCCTCAGTTTAAACCTTTAGCTTTCAAAGTTTGATTAAAAGGAATATACATTCTTCCAAAAATCGTTTAGTATGACCATGCACTTAGCTGGCAATTTGTTCTAAGGTACCACTATGGAAAATTTTTAGATAATCAAATTTAGGACCTGATTATGCCTTACCTTCCAAAGGCCAACCGGAGTTTTGCAGATGTTGTGAAAGCCATGTTATGAAAATATGTCAGCCCTGAGGAGATGGTCACTCACAAGGATAAATATGTTTGTCAAGTTCTAAAACTATGAGACCATTACTGAGAATTTTAACTGGTTCTACAGATAGGCCCAGGTTCTATTATTGCAAAGGCAATGGCTGAATTTGACGTGAAGATTGCTCTTAGAGTGCTATCAAGTATTACCATGAGTTATATTGATCCCTTTTTCTCGCCTTAAAAACTTTTAAACTGCGATGATAATTGAGTATTTTAAGTGATGTGAGATTACTATTGATCCATTCAATGTAGGTTTACACTGAAATTGCTCTATTGTCAGCAATGTAATACTGAAAATGCAGTAAGGGCTATTTACCTATGATGTGCAAGTTCTGGACTTTGGCGAAAATCTCTTTTATGACATGATGAATTAATGTCTCTAAAGGCCACTAAGGCGTCAGTTGCCCAAGAAATAGCCCACTATAAATTTTGTCACTTCTCTGTGAAAGTTGAGAATTAGGAAAAATGCATAGACAATAGATGAATTATAGTCTATTTCTAAATAATCAATTAACTGATCTTAAACAGGACTTATTTAACTCCAGTCAGTACCATTAAACATCTAAAGCCACAGCGCAAAGCTCTATAAGAAGTATCATAGTGTCATTTCTAACCCTTATGCTACACAACATGAGAAACAGCCAACCTGGGACTTCAGATGCGTTGAATGACCTGCACCTTTTAAAATAATTTAAAGTGGATTTATCCCTCAAGACATTAATATCTCACATTTCATATATTTGTGATAAAATCAATCCAGGATTAATCTTTTTGAACCCTGTGTTCTTACAATAAACGTGACTTTATACTATTTATGATTTCACATATATTGATATACTAATAAATATTATATGAATTCATATGATAGTCAATAGCGGCAACCCCAGTCAGTGTAATCTTGAGAAAAAAACAAAATAGTTAAAAATCTCAACAAACAAGACTATTGTCAATGATATGAAAGAGTTGATCCAAGAAGCACCATAAGTGAAGGAGCCTAAATCGCCTTTTCTATGAGGTTTGTCCCACAACAGCGCATCTCTATGCCATAGTGTTTCCCAGCAGCAACTAACAACTTTTATATTTATAAAAAACGTCTCTCATATTTTATGGAATAGTTGATAGTTAAAATAAACATCCTTAAGATCATTCTTCATTTATTACCTATAAATCACTCTCAAAATGAAAAGATTAATTTTACTAATCTTTGTAGCTCATTATGTAACCTACACTTATGGTGTAGTTCCTATTTTCTATCAGCTTGTCAGTCTTGTAGTTAAGAAACTCCTTCCATCATCTCTAAAAACTAAGTATACCTTTACTAGGATCCACAAGGCTTGAGTTACTTTCTGGGACCATCAGTCTTTAAGCACTGGACTGCCTTTAGATCAGCCAAACCAATTACTAGAAAAGTCTCTCGCCATATAAAAAATCATGGATTGAGCCTCACATGTCCTCTGGTTTAATCATTCTCAGATACAAGGAGATTTACGTTCTCATGGCCAAATTAACCATTTTGACGAATATTGCTAATAAAGATAGTAAGTTGTCATTATACATCTAATACCCAAATAAGAAATCCTATTATTAAAGGTTTTAGTAAAATATCAGAGTTTAGTTTCAGAATTTCACTCCAAATGCATGAAAATTACCTTTTAAGATTAAGCAAGAGCTTATAAGTGGAGCTAAATGATCAAGCCTCATTTTTGTTAAAGGATAATTAAATATGAGTGACCATCAATTATAATACATGGTGCCCAAGATAATATTATACCAACTGACACCAGGGACGCTAACCAATGCTCTCATGGCTTATATGACAAAGATAAGGCAATGAAAATGTCATAAGAAAGATCCAGATCAACCCTTGAGCAAAATTAATTATGGAATATTGCAGGCCTTGGGTCAGACCTGTACTTATTGTCATAAAAAGGACTTCAACTAGGTGGTGATTGATTTTTTTGACTAAATATATTGCTAAAAAAGATTTGTACCCCTTACTGAATATATATGACGTCCTGAATTAGTAGGTTTCAAATATTTCACTGTTTTTGATCTTATCAGAGGTTATTTTCAGATTAGCTTTCAAAAAAACAAGAAAATTGCACAATTATCACGTCCCAGGGATAATATAAGCCAACACACATGCCTCAAGGTCAGAGCAACTCGCCCACCACCTTTTGGAAAGCCATGAACAATATTTTAGGGTATCTAGGCTATGCTGCTTTTTAGTATAGCTCAATGACATCATCATGTTCTTGTGCATGTTTTACACAACACATACTTCACTTATATGAAGTGTTAAACTATAGCCAAGGCTCAGTTTTAATTAAATCCAATAAATGTCAATTTTTGAATAAGCAAATTGAGTACCTGAGTCCCATTTTTAATAAAAGTGATATGCCTTCAACCTAAAAAGCACAATGCCATCAAATAGACTAAAGCCCTGAGAACAAATAAGGTGTGCAGGTGTTCTTAGGAATGGTAGTATACTACCATTGGTTAATATAAGGACTTGCACAGCTAGCTGAGCCCTTATTTAACTTACTAAGAAGAGGAGTGGTTTCAATAATCTACTGAATGAGTGATTGCTTAACAAGTAAAAAGGCAACTCTAACCCAGGCTCCAGTACTATGATACCCTAATAATGACTGGCCATTAACTAGGTAAACTGACGCTTCTTTGACGGCCATTAGAGCAGTGCTATCCCAATGTGATAAACAAGGTGAGGAACATCAAGTAGCTTTTTGCAGCCACGCCCTAATAATCAGATGAGAAACTATATGGTGACAGAATATGAATGTTAAGTCTTTTTTCACTTGAAAACGATTCAACATTTAATATTATAGGACTAAGTTCCAAGTTGTCACCAATAACACATCTTTTCGGTGGCTTTACAACCTTGAAGAGCTTAAAAAACGGTTAGACTGATGAGCATTGAAGCTCAACTTACGACTATAAAGTAGTACACTAATTGGGATCTTCTATCAGAATCCAATGGACTTTTACAAATAGCCCATGTTTCAGCATTATCTCCTTATGTGTACCAACAGTTTGATAAAATTAAAGGCCCAAAAGTACAAAGCTGATCCGTCTACCTTTAAGTGCACCTTGGACCAATTATGAAACAACATAGAAATTTTCAAATGCTATATTTTTAAAATTATATAGTGATGGCCAAAGACGCTTTTACTCAGCACCATCCAAATGGACGTTAATCATTATGAAAGCTCACCGGATTTTTGGGCATGGTAGTCTGATTGAGACTCTGAAAACCAACAGAGCTAGCTCTGGGAATCCATGAGTTTGATATATAGGACAATTTGATGAAATGTCAATAAAGTCGATCACAACAGCACATCAAGGCCTCCACCACCTATCAACTATTTAAATCTAACTGGGCTTAAAATATCATCTCAGTTGATTTTATTGGAACTTTCTGTCAGCAACTAAAATCACTAGTATGACATTGTGGCCATTGACCACTTGACTAATTGGTTCAAGGCAAAACCCAAATACAATGTAGCAATCACTACTGTTAAATTCATCTTGGAACACATAAATTATAGGCAATAGTGTCCATAGGTTTTTTAACGGAAATGCTACCAATTTTACTTTCCAGGATATTTATGACCTAGATAAAAGATGGGAATTAAAGGGGTCCTAGATTACCTTTCCATCTAGAGACTAATATAACTGTTGAGAGGGTCAATGGAACCTTAGAGAAATTTAACACAAGTTTGCCGCCGCTTCCCCATCCCATTGGACCTTTAATGTCAGCTCAGCAATATTTGCCCATAACATCAATTAGTATAGTACCATGGGGTTCTCACTCTAACACCTGATCTATGGTCAGCAGCCTGCCTTGCCTCCTTTGTTGCACTTTATTATAGAAGAAAAAGATTTATGCAACGCAAAGGGTATTCTGACATATTGTTCAGGGCATTGATTTAGACTAGAACAAAAGCTTATGGGACTGCCTTAATAGAAAGATAAATGAGCTAACCCAGTGATGATATTCTTTGAGGAACCTTACACAATTTTATGTAAGGTTACCAGGTATCACACTATGACATAACAGTTTTAAGAGTACATAAAATGTCACAGATTTGGAGTAGACTGTATGCAATCTTAGAGCGTTTTTACTTTGCCTTCTATTCAATTAAGCACCTATCCAATGGGAGAATGTCAATAGGGACCATGAAAATTTTTTAAGACCCTACTATGGCAATCAATCTCCTCAGGAAGGTCATTAAAAGAATGAGTCAAATTTAAGGGGGAGATGTGTTGTCAAAATAGGTCACTTTAATTAGGATAACTAACTTCATGCTCATTTTATGTTATTTAGTGCTATTAGAAAGAATTCCACCATCTGAGTTTCCAACCCATTACACTATAAGTAATATCTTTATAGCCTCTCAGCCATTACTGAAATGTCACATGGCAGTTCTCACCAATTAATCATCTTACTAAAAGTGGGTGAAATATACATATTGTACTTATTGTACTCTCTATTGATTTTCCTAGAAAACGACTATTTTATTATGTGGATAGGAGATTATATATTGGGATTTCTCATAATCATCATATTAAAAAACACTGTTTGCAAAAGGTATTTTTTATTTTGGAAAACGTTTCCAATTTTTGAAATATACAATGCCAGAAATTAGAAAAATCACCTTGTAGCTTTTCAATATTGTATTCTTTATAATTACTTTAGTCAAGGGACAGAGCTTGTGCATTTGGTAAAAATTGGAGAATTTCCAAGTGGTACTACCTGTCTGTAGTGTAAATTTGTTGCATATTACATCACTTTGAAAAAATTTGCAAGTAAGCATTTGGGTCCGCATGTGGTGGAGAAAGATCTGGGTAATGTGGCTTTCCTTTTAACATTTCCCCACTACTGAAAGCAACACAAAGTTTTCCATGCATCTCAGATTCCCGTTTATTGTAGAAAAACAAATCTATACCTGAGCACAGATTGATGGAAGACTCTCAGGAGGCCGAGGTGGAATATATTCTAGTTTTTTGGAATTTCTGCCACTCCATTCAGTATCTGATTTCCTAGAAGGGTTTCCCTTTATATAAAAACAGCTAGTTTAGTACCAAGAGCTACAATAACTTTTGAAAAGATGATTTAAGCATTCCACTTCCACCCTGTGACCTCACATCTTCTCCAGAAGATTGCAAACATCTTGGCCATCAAGCTACCCAAAGAGAACAAGAATTATTTTCTTTCCAAATTCTAAGAGAAAGAGTATATCCAGTACAAAGAGAAAAAGATAATGTGATTCCTGAGGAGCAACCATACGCCTAGAAAATAAGGAGCATTATCACATAAATAAGAGAAGCCAATAAAGCTGGTATCTCTCACCAATAAGGCAATTTAGCTCATGTAGTGGATGAGCTTTAGGTAACAGCCTACTTCCTGAAGGTTTCTCCTCTCCTAATCATTTCTAAAGCCAAAGAGTTGATGGAAAGTTTAGAGTCTGTTCAGGGTGGAGGTAAATGACAGAGTCCATTTTTAGTTCAGATATTATAACCTTCTTCAACACCATTTTTTTGAAAAAAACAAGGTCTGTGAGCCTCTAAGGGCGTAAGCAAGATTCAAACATAAACAGATCACTTGTTGCAAAAGTTAATTTTAATATTATTTTGTCAGCCTTTCAACTTGAGCAAAAGTTTGCAAGACCATCCATAATAGATTCTATAAGTTCTAGGGAGCACCCCCTGCGTCTCAATATGGAGAAACTTACCTTTAGACCCAAGAAAGGACAAAAAGTCTGCTCTTTCCCAACAACCAGTGTGATATAGCCTATGTTGTTAATAAATGTTTGACAGCATATCCCCTAAATGTTGGCCTATTGTCCCATCTTCTCACCCCATGAAGTTTCTGTCAAAGATCAAGTGGGTTTTAAGAGGTTGTGGTGGCCAAAAGCCAGAGGCACTAGTTTGGTAGCAGCTCCCCACCTTGCCAGAAGGCCTTACCATCTAGTTTATATCCAATTAAGAGTAGGTCAATAATGAACAATATTTGGTAAGAAATTGATATGACTGGATGTTAAGCTTCAAATAGCTGCGGTATAGTGGGCAATAATGCCAAAGCCAAATAATAGAATAATAAGGTGAGATTGCCTCAAAATAAGGCGATAGGGTGATACTGAGCACTGGATAGGTATGTATTATATCACCTAAAAAATGCAATAAAATTTTTTGATTTACAACAAATAATTAGTAGATAGCCTCAAACTAAGGGTGATAGCAAATTTAATATTAATAGGAACTGCCATAGTCTGTCAGTTACAATGATAAGCCAATAAGAATACAAAAGAACAGAATGTCCTAAGAAAATAGTTTTTGTATCATCAGAAGTCACAAGATATAAGTGCTATGAGAAGACTAAAAGGGGAGCTGTTTAATTAGTAGGAAATAGGAAGTGAGCAGAAGGATATGCTATATATAGAATATATTTAAATAAAGTGACGTCACTTAAGCTGTTGCTTCATATTTTATTAAATTATTACCATTTGTTTTGAGGACTGGCGAACCACAGATTATCTGTCCATTGCTCAGTGGGCTTGACCCTGCACAACTCTTCTGACATATAGCAATTGTATCGCCAATTTTATAACAATATCATATCATTCAGATAAACCTCAGATTTGAAATTGCCCCTCTGACCTTATGTCCTACATCCAGTGAAGGCAAGCCCACCCCACAACTGTTTTGGAAAGCCAACACATTTGATTCAAAATGGGACTGCCTTACCTGCCTTGGCCTTAGGCGCTCACTGTCAGATGTTGCCCAAATTGCCGCTGACTTGCTAAGTGAAATCATGCCACAAAAAATCTTAGTAAGGATTTGATATTGAACCTGCCACTCAGATTGGATCCAAATTAACACCAGCAGCAAACTAAGGTGTCAATTTGATGTTACTAAATTGAAAAGAAATTCTCAAGTGAACTCTCTTTTTTGCTTTGATCACTTACAAAACTGGAATTAAAATTTAAAAAAGTTTATAAACTCAACTGCAACTTTGCCTTAAAACTACTAACCTATGTCAACTCAATTGACACCTTCTGCCCCATGTAATGCAGCGATAAATCTCCTCCTGGCATTTATTAACTACTGCCAAAACGCCCCATGCTTGACCAGCTAGCCCCACTAACACTTCCAGTCATTATGTCCCGCCTCAAAACCTAGCCCACCATCTTGCACTCATACAGGCGGTTCTCTGAAGTCCCTGGTGCTCCCTTCAAGCAACCTGCGTTTCAGCCTGTGGGTCAAATATGGGAACCTCTTCCATTATGCAAGCGTAGCTATCATTGAGATAGCACTGGCAGTTTACAAACCTTCCAGAAGTATAGATTTTTGCTCTTTAAGGGGCACTTTGACCTTGGCTTCTCTTGTAATACTTACACCATAGTGGCAGCATAGCTGCATTTAATTTATTAAAAATACTCCAATTTCTCACCATTTGAACTTGCTTGCCCAATGAGGCCACATTTATGGTCCAGTTTTCCAGCTTACCCTACCACCTCCTCCCAAACACCTCTGCCATGAGCTCATGGAGGGATTAGCTGCCTACAGCGCTGACCCCTGCTGAAGTTTGGGGCACATATGGCGCTGATTGTCTCACTGGCCTGGCGCATTTGTGATGATCCACCCCTTCTGTCATGACACCCATCTTGTGATACCCCACATACCATGATAAGTTCTGCCCCTGATTATCCCTTCTGGTCACATGTCAAAATTGCTGTGTCATTTGTTCCTTGTGATTTTCTCTTGATCACTTAAAGTGCAAGTGCCCAGCATTTACCACTGAATCTGTTACTGACACTCTTCCCTCTGGCATCATCCCCACTACTGCTTCAATAAATTTTATGAATGGGGATCAATTCTCCTCCCACCCTCATCTGTTGAGAGTTCTTCACTCAACGCTCCGCCCAATTATGTTTCAACTGCCAGAACCATTTCTGAGCAGATGGTGACTCATGCACTGGCAGATTTGCTGCGGTCCACTGTGCATGGCCAATCAGCATCTGACAAACAACCAACTCCTGTCACTGGCCCAACACTAGCAGTATCAAATCCTTTTGACGCCCTCAAAAGGATTGATGAAGCTGACCATGCCTTTGGAATTATAACTGACTTTGACTGGTCAGAATTCTTCACACAACCCCCAACTTGGCTACCTACTGCTGTTTCCATCCTTGCAACGGATTCCCAGTTTAAAAATATTCATCAAAAGGTTGTTGATGCAGCTGCTTCCTCAACCATCTCCCTCCTCTGCCAACCCTCCATATGGCAATTGAGCCACTTTGTGAGGGTTTTCCTATACTTAAAAGCCTTATAGATTTCCTCAAGGAAGCAAAGTTTGATATTGAATATTTTGCATTTGCAGCTGGCCACATGTGCGTCAAAGTAGTGAGATACTTGCTTTAATGGCCTCAACTACCACAAACCCTGCCAACCCATTAAATATTTCATTTGTAAGCCCAAACTTATTACCTTTGCCAAATATTAACATGCCCAATGTGTCAAGATGATGCACACCGCTGGCCTCATTGATGAGAAGAACAATCATCTCTTTCTCCTTATAACCCACACCACTGACTCTCCACCCCCTTTTTATCTGCCTTTGTCCACCACCTGAAGAAACTAGCGCTATAAAAAATCCCCAACCTCTCTTACCCTTCTAATATGGATGCTTTAGCTAACGCTGCAGCACAATGTCTCTGTTTTCTAATGTACCATCCCTTTGTTTGGCACACAGCAATTAAAAATACGTGAAGGACCCCCTCTTAGGTTGTCACCACTAGTATTAAAAAAGATATTCTGAGATGTTATTAAACCTTTTCTTTATTTCCTGCATCATGAGCTTATAATGCAGCAGTCTCCAACAGGTCCTGCTGTCACTCTATTATTATTTCCTACCTCTTTAATTTATTAAACTAAAATCATCTGATTTTTCATTTTTTGTTATATTAAGAGATTTGCAATACCAATTTCCAGATTGTTTCAAACTCTAAGGGTACTTGGAAGATGGTAATACTTTACCTTACTCACTTTTCCATCAAGCCTTATGTATAGCTGTGCGTGTGGTATTCTGGCTGTTGCTGTGGGTGGTATCCCCTTCTGAGTGACAATGCAGTTATATTTATATCAGTAAGCTCCCTGGCATGTTTAGCCATCTAAAACCTATTTTAATTAAATTGGGATCTGCCCTCCTATCTCTGTAAATGAATGGCCCTTGCCAGTCCCTCTGTATGGCTTGTTTGCCAGTCAGGTCATGATTAAGTTGCAAGATATATACATTAAAAATTTTATTGCAGTGATACAAATGGAAGCAAGAACAATCTGCACTTGCAAACCTGGATCTGAATTGCATTATAATCTGGCAGTGTGTAATTCTTGAATTTTTCTGCATTGGGGATTGGTTGTCCTTATGCAATTCACTTTACTCCTTGTTAAGTTTATAAGGCAGCAACTTTCAACAGGTTCTGTTGTCAGGAAATTTTCTTAACTCTCCCCTTTTCTTATATGATCTTTAAATTTTCAAAACCCTTAAATTAAAGTAGTTTAAATTGACCATTAGTAGCTATATTTTTATGCTTCTGCAATGACTGACCCTTAGGTGCACTTTCTTTGTGTAAAATTTAGATAAGTAATTATGGTTAGTAATACCAAGTATTCTGTTTATCGTTTTAAGTAGTAACTTATCCAGGATGGCAGCTCATACTTATTATATCATCAAATTTTAAGACAGAAAGTTTTTTCAATATGCATGGAGAAATACAGATACCAGAATTAGTTATTGTTATATATATTCTATAGTAACATACTGTTACATGAGTAAAACTAATTTCAAAACCTCAACATATATTTTGTAGATGGTTTAGATACCCTAGAGATTACACTTTTATATAATCTTAAGAGACCAATATGCACCATCTAGTACTAAAAAAAAGAGACCAATATGCACCATCTAGTACTGAAAAAAGAGACCAATATGCAAAGCAAAAATACTTGTATACCAACTTATATAGAAATGGCCATACCTTATTGTACTAAAATTGACTTATAAGTTCTAAAGTAAGCAAATAAATATTTATAATAAAATCAAACTGTAGTGATTAACAATTGTTAGATGCCGTAGACACATCTTGAGATATATATACTCATTATAGTAAACTACTTTGAGTTTATGTATTCTTTAGCTTATTCTCATAACAACCCAAGTTAGATGAAATCCAATTTAAAAACTAGTAAACCTGCTCAAATGCCTATAGGTCAGCTGCCTAGCCCATCTTTACCCACTTAACAAAGCATGCTCAAAGTGGCTGACCATTTACACTCTGGAGAGGTGACCTGAGTATATTAAATATTGTTGATTCTAACAAATGACTATAAATGATGTTAAAATAAAGTAAAATCTTTTATTCAATATTTTATAGAAGGTGATATAATGTAGAAAAAATGTTATAACAAAGATGATACATTTTTAAGAACTAGGTGAATGATCTACTTAAAATTTCACTGACGTACCTATGTACTGAATGACTGACATCTGAAACCTTCGAGTCTGATAGGTTCAATCTATTTGGGTGAGTGAGTGAGAATTGGCGAATCATATCGAATCTGAAATTATTGAGCCTGATGGGTTCAACCTATTTGGGCGAGTGGGTGAGAATTGACAAATATTATTGAGCAATGCATCAATTTGCTCACCTGAAGCTAATCGAGTCTAATAAGTTTAATCTATTTGGATGAGTGGGTGAGAATTGGCAAATAAGATCGAATCTGAACTATCGAGAATGATAGGTTCAAGCTATTTGGGTGAGTTGGTGAGAATTGGCGAATATTATCTAATAATTCAGCAAATTGCTCACTTGAAGCTAATCGAGTCTGATAAGTTTTATCTATTTGGGTGAGTGAGTAAAAATTGCCAAATAATATCGAATCTGAAACTATCGAGTATATGTTCGATGTATTTGGGCGTGGGTGAGAATTGGCGAAGATTGTCTAATAATTCACCAAATTGCTCACCTGAAACTCAACAAAAATCAGTATTAGAGTTTAAGTAGATTAAGTAGTTAGGATAATCAACTCACCAGCCATGAGGGCAACAGCGAAGTTGTTAGGCTGAGTGGCTCAAGAGTAGTGCTGGCACAACCTATAGGCTACAATGGGAGCTTATCATCTGATAAACTCTAAATACTGTAGCGAAGCATGGATATCTGGATGTTAGGTCTATATATTTAAAAATCTACCTAATTTGGTTCACCTAATTAATAATATACTTTTGGCGAGTTAAGTAGAAGTTGATTTAGTAGTTTGGAAGATATGTCACATACTCAATGATTTTAAGTATAAAGAGATGTTTCGGGTAGCGGTTTGGTGTTATTTGATTGATTCGATAGGTTTATTTTGTTTAACCGAGTGGTTAATGGCTTTTGGTTGAATCGATAGGACATAGTTTAGTTTTGAGGGGTGATTAGTTGTTGGTTGTTTTGATAAGTTCAGTGAGGTTTACCTGAGTGGTTGGTGGTTTTTGGTTGATTCGATTGAGCAATTAGATTTGGCTGAGTGGTTATTGTTTATCTATAATATAAAATCTAAATTAATAAATTTGAATATCTGAAATTCTATAGACACCGTAGAGAAGCACGGGTAATGAATGCTAGCAATTTCATAGGCTTAAAGAAAGTGGATGTACTTTAGCAATGATATTTTTTCCAGAGAGGCATAAATTAGATATGAATAGTATAGTATGAAACTTATCCAGCCTATCATAAATAAAATTCCAGATATGAACAAAAGCACATATATATTTTAAGTATTCAAGCTTATAATTTCTAAACTGCACTATTCAAAATATCACATGCCTACAGGATCTGCTTAAATGCATGCTGATTTTAAGTCAACTAATATCAGGAGGAGGTTCGGAACTTTAAGAGAATAATAATATACTTTCTTTCTATTTCTTTGTAATGTAGATTGATCCAATTTAAAATTTAGATAATCTTCATAGGCTAATTGGAGCGATTTTCATAATATATTAGTTTCAATAAGATATTTTATTCGAGGTGGGCCAACCTTGGGACAAATATACCGCACTGATAGAAGAGGTAGGGAGTAGGGAATGAAAATATAGGAGTGGAGGACAAAACCCAAGTACTTAGGGTAAAACCTTCCTGCACATGTTCTGATAGGCTGGGATTACATGATCTAACTTCACTAATTCGCTTGGTTGGACCGAGGCATGGTGTGCAAATCAACATATATTTTTTTAGTACCAGATGGTCAAATCAACATATATTTTTTTAGTACTAGATGGTCAAATCAACATATATTGATATCCTCTTGGCACAAAATGAATTTCAACAAGTTGCTTAATATATGATTGATTCTGGTCAAATATATCCAATGTCTAATTGATAAAATTTAAATGTGTAAAAGGAAGTTTGTGTTTCAAATTAGAGTAACATAAATCTATCATAAAAGTATTCGAGGTGGGTCAACCTTGGGACAAATAAACTATACTGAAAATTTTTTAGCCAATACAGGTTTCGAACTTATATTAAACAAACCTGCACTAGAGTGGAAGCAGGAATTACCCGTCAGGCTAACCACCCTTAACATAAATCTATCTTAACTATAATAAATTCTGTTACACGTTCTGTGTTTTTAAATTAGTAATTTGTACTTAAGATGGAATATGTTATAGCCAAGGCACTTGGGCAGTCGATTTTATTTAGTCGGATCTTGATTAAACGTTCACTTAGTTAAATTTAAAAGGATTTAAGCCAGTGATCATAATACTAAGCTTGAAAGTATAATAAAAATGAAAAACTTATATATCAAAATTCAGATATAAAAAACAATAATTTTTAATTTAAAAACTGATCAGTAGAACCATCTAGTACTAAAAAAACTGATCAGTAGATGCGATAGAAATAGGATTCTCAAGTGATATCATGCCACATTTGAAAGAAGTTTAAAGTAGCTAGATTTAATATAAATAAGATCAGGACGAATACCATTGCTCTGTGCAGGCGTATAATATTAACGTAATTACGTTTGAACAATTCTAGTATTAGGTTATCTGAACACTTGCTTATTTATGATAATCTATATTTGACCAATGGGTGCCACCTGATTTAGTTCAGGTAGCTATTGGCCCATTACATAGAAGATGTATACTCAATTTGACACTCTCGCGAGCGTAATGCCTGAAAAGTTTAGTAAGCATTCGCTAAAATTATATTGAGTTGATACTCTATTTAGACTTTAAACAAGATACAACTAATAATTATCTAAGAGTATGAGGTTAAACAAAATTAAAATCAGAGATTAAATGGTATGCCACAACTAGAAAAAAGATAAATCCACTGTAGAAAGCTACTGATTTTCCTTAAAATAAACAATTCCCAAGCAATTTAAATTAAGTTAACACTAGTAATAAAATAACTTGTATAAAAAGTTATATCATACTTAGTCAGTTTATTTAACAGATAACATTGGCTCATGAATCGACAGATTATAAAGAGGCCACCATAATCAGTTTATACGCATCAAAATGAAATATCTCTTAGCTTTGTCCTTTTTGTCTGGCTACTTTTCTATCGACAAAGAAAGTAGCATCAGGAAGATTTATAGCTTGGGTGGTTCTTCTAGAGGTGATGGTACCGATCGCCAAATCAATTTGGTAAACCGTGAAACCAAAGCGAGTGATGTCAATAAGCCTATGATTCTTTCCACGGACATGCTTTGGATGCATTCAAATGACTTTGGATCAGCACATAAGATACCAACATCTAGATATTTGACAACTAACTGTGAGAAAATCAATCAAGTTACCCTAGCTTGCTTTAGTAAGAAGAAGACTTATTATGAGTGGAATCTGGGTAGTCCAGTTTCCTTGCCTAAGGTTTGCCTACCATCTGATGAGTGCACTATCCAAGCCGAATGGTCGGTGTCTTCCAGTGTTAATACCAACACTGACGATTATCCTATCTCTAAACTAGTAGCTCTGGTGACCAAAAGATATCGCGATATGCCCGTCTTTTATGATATGAAAACTCATTCAGCCAAGGGGTTTAAAATTAAGTTTAACGGCCCCAATCGAAAACAGATGAAGTTCAAATCTTTATACTATACCGTTGTTGGGGAACTTAGCTATCTGAGTCATAACCAAACCTCAACTCAAAGCAAATCGCAGGAGATCAAGATCTCGTTCCCAGTATTGCTTATCAGTTCAAACTCCTCAGATGGTGTGTTCTATCTCGACGATGTTTAAGTAAACCATTACAATTAAATCTGACGATTTTTGTCACCAACTTTGTATTTGTATGTATTATTTAGATAGATTTTTAGGGCTTCCCTTGATAATAGTTATAATTTATATACCAATGAAGATTTATAGTATCTCTTTCTTTAGTAACCTAGAATAACTTTTCCCATTTAATAAGATTCATACCAAATTCACATGCCAATACCATACAATAAAGAGATCAATACATTTTATATAGTTATCTACAATATATAAGAAATAGTATCCAAGCTATAAAAGGTATCATATACTATCATTTATTTTAATTAGTGCTTATCAAAAGATCTACCTAGTAAGTTAATAAATTTATAAAGAAAAAACAGAAACCCATTAAAGATTGAGTAGTGTTATTTTTAGAACATAATATACAATTTAGATATCTTTATTATTCTAAGTTGCATCTACATATCTACTGTTTATCTTATAGCTACTATACTAAAATTAAGAGTTTATACAGGAAGATAAAAATAAAATGATTTTAAGGGCCCCCACCATGTCCGTTTTTTGGAATAGCAATATACCCCTTCTAATCAAGGAAAGAAAAGCAGCCTCTAGCATACCCACTATTAAAAATAGCAGATTTAGGGAACACCATACATGAATACTGGGTATCCACTGTTCTCCAAACCTTAATTTTATGCCAAGCAAAAGCAGCAGAAAATTTGATTCTATCATTACTCTTGATTCTGCTAAAATCTATTTAAAAAATAATACTATATGCAACAAAATCTGCATGAGAACCAGCAAATAAAATTAGACCTCCCCAAAAAATAGAGTCCATTCCTACAAAAATATCTTAAGCAGTCAAAACAAATTTTCTGTAAATATCAAAAATAAAAGGTTTAAGAATTCTAGAGCTTTGACAAGCTAGCAAAGACTTCCAGTGTGAACCACAAAAGAACCCACCCACAATTTTCAAACCACACAACTTTGCAAAAGTCCTATGCTCTTGAGAAGATATGCCCATCCTGTTTCATAAACTTTCTGCAGTCCCCTCTCCTCACTTCCCTTGAAATTTTTAAAAACCTGCTCTCTGTTATTAGTAGAGTGTAGGGTTATTTCATTATATCCTTTAATAAAGAGTTACTTCTGCCCAAGAAAATTTTTAACTCTTATATATAATAAAGGATTATGGCCTCCCTAAAGAAACCACCGCAATCTATGGAGAAAAGATGCTCATTAGTTTGGTAATAGCTGTGGCCATCTCTCTTAGATTCCTGCCTTAGCATCCTTCAGTGGAGAGAATTCCCATATTCATCCCTAAGAAACATTATAACTATCATATGTTTAAGAAACTGTATACATGAAAATTAACCAGGCTAGAACATCCAATCAACTAATCAATCCACTAGACTCAGTATGAAGTTATAACTTTAATCTGGCAGATTTTGTTAAAAATCCTAGCAGTTTTAAACATGATAATGTAGTTGCTGCTCCTCACTACCATGTATAAGTCCAGTCTAATTTAGCTCTGATCCCAAATTATGCCCTGTATGGTCAGAACATCTAACTCTGCCCAACCCAACCAGTCTCCCCTCAGTGAGAAAAGCATGGTCAAGATTATTTCCAGCACTCAGTTTAGCACTTTAAGGGGATGATGTTCATTAATCAGTACTTACTAAACCAATCCTTTGAGGTTCTTAGTCTAAAATAATCAGAACAGTGATTTCATGTGGACTATGGATGCTATCATGGGTATATAACGGTTGAGACACTCCCCAACTGACATATTGCCTTAGTTTTTGAACTTAATGTTGATCCAGGTGATTTTGATATGGGGAAACTTCGTTTTAAATAGAATCAAGTTTCTGGATTCTCATTTCAAGATTTTGAGATGGATGAAATTCTATTTGAAACCAATGTTTCTGCCCACATAATTTCTAACTCATCGCCCAGGACCTCAGAAGCTAAAAGAATTAGTAAACTAGATGTAGGTTGGCAAAGATAAATTTATGGTAAGTTAAAGCGCATACATAAGTGAAGTCAAACTGGGGTTTTTCTCAGTTTTGTCTTCTAAGAATTCACAACCAAGAATAAATGCATTCCTTATTATATATCCAATATTTAAAGCCATGCTTTTTAAAATACACCTACTTATGAAGTTGAAGAGTTCTTTTATCAGGCAATCACCTCACTCAACACTCTCACACTGGGACAGGGTTTGTTACTTGGCACAAGTATTTTTGCAACTATTTTTCATGGGTTTGTTGATAGGTTTTGACAAAAAACACAAATACAAAGGTGGATGTCTGGGGTGATACCCTACTTTGGTCAATGACTTGGGTTTTCCTACCCAATTCATTTGTGTTATACTGGCATGTACCTGTGCGTTACAGGTATTAGCTCACCCTAATGGAAGCCAAGTCTATACTTGGCACGTCTTTTGTCTGACATAGTAACCCAGCCAATTAATATTGTTATTATGTTGTTGGCCCAATGCCCGTTGAATTTGGGCTTGTCTACAGCTAAAAAAAGGTTATAAGAGTCTCACTTGTGCTCTCATGACATGTTGTCATGGTTAGCAATGATCAGAGCCTTTTGCAAGTATGCTCATTTGTATGGAAGAACTGATCACCCCCCTCAAATGCCCAAGCCTGCAATGTAACGGTGATAGGACCCACTTTGTCATGAAGCATACTAATAATGATAATAACGCTGGCCTGGAACTCTGGGTAAGTTACCATCCAAGACCCAAGCCAGAATGCTGCAGGCACAGATGTCAAAATTGACGTGTTAAAAAAAGAAAGCTAGCCATGAAGACCAGCCAGGGGGTGCTTAGACTGGGTATCATCACACCTTTTTTATTTAAAAAAAATATTCAATAGCAAAATTTGGGGGTTTTGTACATTTTTTTGTTCTTAAAGAGGAGAAATAGAGAAAATGGAGTGACAGCAGTTTCTGTCAGGGACTGCTGTCTAAATGCTTGCTAGGGAAAATCATGACTCATATGCAACTGCCATTGGGAATAAACTTGCAAACGTCTGGCAAATTATCCCACCAGACCTATCTTGCAATTGACTTTGGTCAGACTGTTCACCTGGATTAATTTTGAGCTCAATGCTCAAATTTATTTTTTTTGTTGTGCGCATGCATTTTGCAAAGTTGGTGACGTTTTGGGTGGCTGGCAGGTAGCGCCCAGGGCCAGGCCAAATAAGGCTGAGACCATTTGGTGGAGAATTGGATTACTACTACTATATATGTACATATGGGGACAGTTTTGATGCAAAGGCAGGATCTTAGCGGATTTGGTGAGATGTTCTCAATTTCATCTCCAGAGCTTTTAGTTCTATGGTTTGAAAAACAGCTTCTTCATTAAACCTCAGGTCTTCACCACCTCCTGGCAAACCATCCAAATATTCTCCACCAGCTCAGTGGAGGATAAAGTGGGGAGGGGGACTGCAACTCTCAATGGGTATGCCGTGACCCACCTCTCATTCACCACAAGGGCCAAATCACCCTTGGAAATGAGATATATTGGTGTTGGCTTCTGCACCTTTTTGAGCAGAATGGAAATTGATTCCAATCCAGGAGGAGGGGTTCCTGCCCAAGAATTACACACTTCATGTCCTTTGGATGCGGTAACCTTCTAGGCATAGAGAGTTTTGGCAAAAATCAAATTGCAAGCTACCTTGAATGGAACTACTGAGGCATTTGAAAATCATAAATCACTGGAACTACTAAATATTTTGCAAGGTGAAGCAAAGACTTGGGCTCTATTATACTATACCACACTCTCACCTAATGGAGGAACCTCTCTCACATTTCATAATTTTTTGATCTATGATAGACATCTCAGTGTCAAATCCTCAACTCCTGTTTTAACTATTTTAATGATGAGGCTCAGGTGCAATTTTATATGACCACATCAATGCTTTCCAACAACTGTCTTGATCTCCTCCAGCTCCCAGAGGACATTGCCATATCCTCTTTCCAGGCATTCCTTAACCAAGGAGTGGTCTTAGCTTTGCGCTCTCTTAGCAACAAGATGAGGGTAATAGATTGATTGGCTACTTAGAGGTGCCAGGCACAACAACTTAGGTGGAACTTAACCTTCTCTAGAGGTTTAGAGGTTCCTGAGAATGCTTCTGGTTGGATAAATTTTCATCAGTCCTAGAGAATTGACTTTGTTGAGATTTTGATATGATTGGACAATAAGCCCCAAAGAGCTATGGCAGAATGGCAAGAATCCGCCAACTAGGATGTTATTTACAAATAATCGAGTGCCTTGAGATGAGGTAATATTGGGTTATACCAGGTTGTTATTTAATTACCTATAAATGAGGCGATGAGGCGATGTCAACATTTGAAAAATGTTATTTAGATCGCCTCAAACAAAGGCAATAGAGAATTGAAGAATACCGCTCCAAAACCAACGAGATTTAGCATAATTAAATAGTATAAGCTAAGAGAATGGTATCATCCAAAGTTGCTAATATATAAGCAAGTGGGGACGATTAAGATTAGGTTGTTATTAGTTTAGAGAGAGCAGAACAGAAAAGAATCGCAGTATTTATTAAGCTTTATAAAAGTGCCATTGGGGAAATTACTCCTATTTTATTGTATTTTCAGTGTGATCAGAGGACTGACAATCCCCATATCATCTGTCCGTTGTTCAGTGGGTTCAACCTGTGTGACCCTTATGGCATATCCCAACAGTATCGCCCAAAATTATAACAGCAATGCTTACTACAGAGGCCCATTAATCAACCACTAAAAAATCTCTAGTTGCCGGCCATGTCTCATCAGGCCTGCTTTGCTGGGTAATCTTCATGAAGCACTGCACCAGCCAAATATGAGGAACTCAAACTCGCTTTAGATGCATTGCTCCTGAACAGGATGAACTTCTTCAAGAGCAGAACGCCATTATGCATCAGCTTGACAGCACGTTTAGCCAAATGCAGATTCTAGGTCAACAAAACAAGCAACTTGCTGATGGTTAGACAACACTACATAACAATTGCATTGCGCAGAGCAGAAGTTGACCGGTACCTTCCAGTTTTCATTAGGAAGCAGATGAATGACAAAAGGCTTCTTAGGAAGAACTATATGACGAGGAATATGACACTGACAGGAGTTACTATACCCAGGAGGGCAGATCTGGATATAGATATGGATTTGGAGTGCCAATTCCCTCAAGTGATGGCAGTGCTGCCCACTGTGGAGGGCCATGATACCTCCAAAGCAGCAAACATTCTGACCTCCACTGGAACAGCTCCTCATCAAGAAACTGCTTATGGTCTTGACTCATTCCTCAGTAAAGCCCAAAAATTTTTCATCTATGAGCAGAATGAGGAGGTCAATATCAAGAAGCTGCCTCCATTTGATCACAATGGGAATATCCACGGCTTCTTTAAATGTTTTGAGTTTGCAGTGGAAGGCGCCTCAGATCAGCATAAAGCAAAAAACTTAATATCTGCTTTGGATGTCAAAAGTGCTGACCAAGTCACCCGATACCTTCTAAGCAGCTCTGCTACCTACCAAGAAGTGAAGGACAAAGTACTGCAACTGTTTTGGGGTAACTCAAAAATGTCACAGCAAAAGGCAGAGTTCTTAACTATTAGTTCCGATGTAATGAGACCCTCACAGAGTTTGCTGACCAATTTATGGTGGAAGCTCATGTGTTGATTGGGGCAGGCTATTTAGCGGAAGCCAACTGTGTATTGCAAAGACTTCCATGGTAAATCATACTGTGAGATTCACAAAGTCGTTTCTCCAATTTTGGATGATGATGCTTCCCTGCTTAAACTTGTGAAGTTCTTGCGCTGCATCTCCCCTAACTTCCCTCCAACCAATATGGAGCGGAAACAGACCACCACTGCCAGATCCTCTTATTTGGGGGAATAAACTCATACTGCCCACATTCCTCCTAGAAGCTCCCAGCCTTACTATAATCTCTTGCCTTTTTCTTGGCTGAATTACTCCCAACAGTTTGACTTCAACCCTGGCCCCATTTACAAAAATTATTAACAACCTTACTACTGACCTGGACCTAGTTATGCCAAATGTCAGCAATTGTCCTACTAACCTAGCCCTGGTTGCACCAAACGTCAACAAAATTATCAGCCTGGACCCTCTTATGAAAACCAAGGATGTGGCTCTAATGGGGTTAATTGCTATGAGTGTAGTCACCCTGGCCACCTGGCACAAAGTTTCCCTAACCGTCATGTTCACTACATGCAACAGGATAAATACTACCAGGAAAAAGATGGAGCGGAGTAGAGCCAGGACTCTCTACCTCCGCTATCCTAACCCTGAACGTTCCACCTGAATCCATTGTAGTATATCCAGCAGATGTCCCTCAATATAATGACAGGATTTATAGCAGCAACCAATTGGAGGAGTAAATGTACTGATATGAGCGCAAGCCAAGGCTGCAGCATATGAAGGACCTCAGGAGCAACTGAAGCCGTATGCCTGCCAAATGTTTGATCAAGCTTCCTCAGACAAGATGGTTCCAGCCGCAGATGCGCCAACCCTGAAAAGAGTAAATGTCGCCCTTATGGTAGACGCCATTGTTAAATAATACCCAAAGTCGGTGAAGGGATTATGAGTTTCTTTGGAAAAGAAATCCCATAAATGTCCACATATTAAACAGTTAATATTCTTCTGATTCTGAGTGTACATACTGTGATATTTTTGTAGCAAAAAATAGAGTTTGTGCTCTAATAGATCTTGCGCTCCAGTCAACATAGTTTTACTAAGTTGATGGCGAAGCTGACATTAAAGCCTGATGTGGACCACTGAATGGTATACAGGACTGCTGGAGCAGAAAGCACGGTCTCTGGGGAGCATACAGCGCGTTACCTTTACATTTTGGGTCCATTGTTGTTGATCTTCAGTGAGAGTGCTACTCAACAGTAACTACAACCTGTTATTGGAACTGCTTTTATGGGACATTTTGGGACTGTCATTGATATTATGGAGGAGATCTTAAAAATTTTGGGGCAGCGGATCCCAATTTACTTTACCTCTAGCAGAGTGCTGAAGGATCTGGTGCACATGGGCCATATCAATCTTGTGTATAGTGATGGAGTGATTCCAGTACACTATCATTGACTAAAAAGCAAGACTTGGCCCCTTCCCCAGCAGATATATGAGTATCAAAGGCTACCTCTTCGTGCTGCAATCAGATCTCTATTCCGTCTAGATACCAAGTCTTAGTGAAAACTAAGTTAGAAGTAGAAGTGCCAGCCAGGCTTTATGGGGAGTTCATTGGGCCCTATCAGCAAACGCAGCTTGAGCCTCATGTGGCTCCGAGAATTATACTTCCAGGCCATGGAGAGATCAAGGTTTTGTTAGCAAATCTCCAAAAAAAACCATGCAAATCCGCCAACGCCAAATAGTGGCGTATTTACACTTAACCCCGATAGAAGAGGTCCTTCAGGTTCATGAGTTCAGTTTGTTGGATGAATTTGGTCTAACCATCGAGTCACAACCCTGCATAGTGACAGTGGTACCACGGGAGAATTTAATAGGGTTTTTAGAAGAACAAAAAGACCAAGCGATAGCTTTATTTCAAAAATATAAAGAGATTTTTGCTGTTGACGACCATGATTTATGATGTAAGCGGTGGGTTGTTCATTGGTTGGATCCTGGGGATCATCCTCCCATCAGGTCACAACTTATCCGCCAATTAAAGCAGCTGAAGATATTGTCACCAAGGAAATTGATAAGTTGCTGAGCAAGGGATGCTCAAACCATTCAAGAGTCCCTGGGCTTCACCTGTTCTTATTGTAAAAAAAGGATGGCACCAACCAAGTAGTAATAGACTACCAGAAGCTTAACAGTATTACAAAGAAGGACTCATACCCCTTTTATTGGATTGACAATGCTTTGGACTGATTAGGGGGAGCTTGTTACTTCTTAGCGATGGACTTGATATTGGGTTAATGGCAAATCAAGTTGCCCACAGCAGAACAGAAGAAATGCGCCATAATCACATCCAAAGGCCTTTATCAACTGATTCATATTCCACAAGGGCTGTGTAACGCCCTGGCTATATTTCAACGAGCCATGGACACTATCCTTGAAGATCTGAAGCTGTCGTGTGTCCTTGTATACCTTGATGATATCATTGTTTTCTCTCAAACCTTTTCTGAGCACCTTGATCATCTAGAAGCAGTATTCCACTGGATCGCTGAGGCAAACATTGGAATAAAGCCTCGAAAATGTAACTTCTTCAAGGACCAGTTGGAGTACCTGGGGTTTGTGAAAGACTCCAAGGGGCTGAAGACACAGCTGTCCAAGGTGGAGGCCATCCAGATAATAACTACACTTAGTAAACGTGACATACAGGTATTTTTAGGAATGGTCATCTACTACAAGCGCTTCATCTTTAACTTCAGCTGTATTGGGGGGCTTCTATCTGAGTTGTTGAAAAATGGCGCCATGTTTGAATGGACGGAATGCTGTCAATACTCCTTTGACACACTTTGGACGGCGCTAATCAGTCCACCAGTGTTACACTATACAAACTTAAATATAGAGTTTACTGCTCTGATGGTCATGTCCCTTTCCACAGTGGGTGTGGTCCTTTCTCATAAAGATGATGAGAGAGAGGAGCATCCTATTGCATACTGCAGTCAAAGCATTAACTGACATGAGCGTAATTATACTATGACCAATTGGGAGTTCTTAGTGGTGATCTATGCGTATAAGAAATTTAGGGTCTACTTGCATGGGGTAAAGTTCAAATTTGTAACAGATCATGCGTCGTTATATTGGTTATAGGATCTCAAGGAGCCTGAAAGGCGGTTAGCCTGATGAGCTCTCAATGTCAGGCAAAAAGCAAGTTATTTTTAGACCAGCCTGCCAGTTTAAGTGCGGTAGGAACCAAATGGCAAACCTGAATGCCAGTAGCACTGCTTCTGGTACAACGGTTATGGAACTAAGAAGAAATTCCGCCATTGAGTGCCCATTAGCCATAATTGTAAGTAAAAATCTAGCCAAATACCAGGTGCACATGGCCATAAACCCCAAGGGTTGTTGGAATATAGGCGGAAAAGGAAGTTTAGTTTTGAGCATAAAATCTAAGATTAGGTAAGGGATTTTTATTGGAAAGATAAGAAAGTTGACTAAAATTTTCTCAGTGCAATGCAACTGATTAAATAGTGTTCAATTGATAGTGGGTCAAAGCAGGGATCGGGTCCTTTAAATTCAACCTAACCTGAAGAATTTTTGGGGGAGAGGGAAGATAATTTTAATTGGAACTGACATTGAAGAATTTGGTGTCAGGCCGAGTTGCTATCAGTTTGTCAACAAATGCCAGGACTGATGCTCCACTGCATTTATGTTGGTAGGCGTGATGGCATCTGGCCCAATGGGCAATGGGAAATCACCAGGGCTACTCCACATAGGGGCGGTCCCAATTGATTGGAAACGGGTTCAGGATGGCCAACCACCCATGCCTGGTCACTGGGGCGTTCGTTTGGCCAAATGAGTTGTGTTGGGTGCAACTTGCAATTCTTGAACTAGGGGTTTCAAATTATCAGTGACAATATCTGACAATTTTGAAGGGAATTTGGCAGCAGCGATCATATCACTCAATGGCTCAATGTCATCTGCAATTCCAGCCAATAATTCTCTTATTGTATCTTTCCAAATATTGGTTTTCTAATCAATGAGCTTTATTCCCATTGGTTTTGGAACTTTCATCTTTGATTTGGTAATCTTGATGCAGATTTCCTCAATTTGGCAGACAAGTCTGTCAGAGGTGAGCGCAGGTACTAAAGGAGGAATCTTTAGAGGGAGTGCTGTTACCCAACTCTCATCTACCATGTAGGCAAGGTTGCCCTGGGTGACGAGGGGTACAGCTGCCCTCTTTGGACCCTCCTTGTTCAGAAATGGGTAAATCGCTTGATCTATGCAAAGGGGACGTTCCCCTGGACTTAAACTCAAACTGCATGCTTATGACTTCAAGGTTCTCCAACACCCAGGAGCATTGCATCAGAACGCCAATTGCTTATCTAGATTTCCAACCATTGTTGTGATGGTGGATCTCAGCAATGTGATGTACAATAAGATGCTAAGAGGAAAATATGACGATGAACCGCCCCAAGTAAAAAACATTAGACAAGATGCAAGTGAATACCTTCCAACGGAATGGGTTACCCTACAAGTGGATTAACAATTCTACGGTGAACTTCCTATGATCATCAGCACAGTATGGGATTAATATGAGCGCCTACAATGCAGTTGGACATGGTGGTGTGTGCAAGACAATGGTACTGTTGCATCATCAGTACTTTTGGAAAAGCATGAACTTTGATGTGCTTGAAACCATTTTTTGTTGCCACCAGTGCCAAGTGGAAAAGCCGTTTCACCAGAATACCTCATACCGGTTAGTGAAACCACATTTTGCTTGGCATACAGTGTCCCTAGATGTCATTGGCCCTCTACCAATGAGAGCTAACTGGTCCAAGTACATTCTGGTGGCTATCAATTACTTTTACAGGTGGGTTGAAGCACAGGCAATACAGGATTTGGGGCGTCACAGCGGCCAAGTTCATAATGGAATGTATTATCCAGTGACATGGATCCCTCAGTTCATTCTAACTGATAGTACGAACTAACTTCACCTTGCACATGCTTCCCAAAGTTGAGTGAGCTATTAGGCATCCGCAGGGTTCTGATGACCCCATATCACCCTGAGTCCAACAGAATGGTCAAATGGGTTAATGGACCCTGGTGAACATCCTTAAGTAGCTGGTATCCAATAGACCCTCTAATTGGAGTTCCCTCCTGTCTACCGCTGTCTTTGCTTACAATATCAGCTATCATTCAGCCACAGGGAAGAGCCCCTTTCAACTAATATATGGATGATACACCGCTCTTCTGGAATTGCTCTATTTGTGCATAGAAGATACCAGAAGAATGGATCCCCACCGTTACCTAATGAATTTAACTGATACATTGATCAAGTTACAGATGGAAGCGTAATTTTTCATCTTGGCCAAAAAGATTAAGAATCAGGCTGCCAATCAGGTATGGAAAAGTGGGTTAGCTCAGTTTCAAGAAGGAGAGATGGTATTGTTCCATGACCAGCATAGGTTTGGGCGGAAACACAAGTTGGCCAATATCTGGGTTGGTCCATTAAAAAAATTAAGGTAACAGGCATTTATGCCTACACTATCATAGACCCGGTGAGTGGTCAAATCATTAATTGTGTGCATTCAAAGTTCCTCTGAGCATACAAACAATAGGAGACTTATTGTCCAGTCAAAGGGGGGGTAATGTTAAGATTCTGATATGACTGGATGATAAGCCCTGTCAGACATTTGTCCTCCCAGCTGAAAAATAAGAATGTTTTAGGTCAAATTCAGCTAAAGAGGAGTAATGTCAGCCATTTACAATTTTTTGATGGTTTAAAAGCTTGTTAACAATATTAAAAAGGTGAAATCGAGAATATTGACCAAAAGACCCTGGTCAATTCTTGGTGGAACCCCGTTAATTGGGGTAACACCAGTTTTAAACCTGTATGGGCACTAGCAGTAAATTAGCCAGTTGGATTACTCTGACCTCACCACGGACCTTGGGGAAATTATTGGAAGGCTCTCCCCTGACCCCAATCAAGTCCTCCAACACACCTATGTGGGGACCCCCTTTTATAGGCTTGGCGGGGTCCCCCAAGGTGCAAGAAATTTATTAGGCGGTGATTAGCTCAAGTTCATAACAATGTTACCTCATGGGTACATTTTAGCCAATCAAAATTCCACTTCTTTCATTCCGCTGGCTTGAAGTGAGTTCCTGAGTTGTGTTATGCTATTACTGCATATTTACTAATTTGGACTAGGTTAAGCTATTCCAAACATATTCCTGAATTCCCCTTGACCCTCAAATTACTTTAAATACTATTTAGTCAGATGTTGAGGGTCATCATTTTTTCTTTTTATAATGCTAATAATAAAATTAAGAATCTCATTTTTTAGTGCTTTTTATTTAAGTTTTTAAAAAAATTTTGCAGAATCTGGCAGGCGTCAAGCACCAGCGAGCAAAAATTGACTGGATTACCACAAGCCCTAAAAAGCTATAGCAGAATGGCAAGAATCTACCAACTAGGATGTTTTTTAAAAATATACAAGCGCCTTGAGATGAAGTGATATTGGGCTATACTGGATTATCATTGAATTGCCTAGAAAGAGTTGATACTTTGATGTCAACATCTGACAAATATTATGTAGATCGCCTCAAACAAAGGTGATAAAGAATTGAAGAATACCATCCCAAAACCAATGAGATTCAGTGGAATCAAATAGTTTAAGCTAAGAGAATGGTATCATCCAAAGTTGCTGATATATAAGCAAGTGGGGGCGATTGAGATTAGGTTGTTAATAGTTCAGAGAGAGCAGAACAGCAAAAAATCATTGTATTTATTAATTTAAATAAAAGTGTCCCAGTGGAAATAGCTCCTATTTTATTATATTTTCTAGTGTGTTTGGAGGACTGATGGTCCCCGTATCATCAATCCATTGTTCATTGGGTTTAACCTGTGTGACCCTTACAGTGTATTTCAATAGTATCGCCCAAAAATTATAACAGACTTTAAACTAAAAATTAAGATATCTTTTAAAAAGTACTTTATTAAGGAAAAGGTTAGTACTATTTAAAGTACTAAAGGAAAATCAGGAATGTAATGAGTGATTGTCAAATACCATGTGTGAGGGTGGAAGGAGATTTAGTAATTCAGGAGGCATGACACACTCCATTTTTAAGTTTAAGAGAATAAGGATTCTTTGTTGAAGGCTGGACTGAGATCAAATAGTGATAACACAGTTACACGGTTTTAATTATCAGTTATTAGGAAGCCAATAGGTGGTAAGGCATAATATGCGTTATGTGTTAGTAAATGAGGTGAGTAGAGAAATTAATACTGAATACATCCTCAGGCATAATGCTGGATTATTAGAGGTAAGCTGACCACGGGATAGGCATTACCAAAATTAAAAACTTAAAATTTAATGTAACTAATCAATTCAAACAAAACGCCTAAAATGAGCGGATTTAATGAAACTCTAAATGAGAACAACCAACCAGGTGGGGTAGCGAAAACAAAGCTTATATAACCATGGTGGAAGGGGAGGGGGACCAGGGGGCTCATCTTCAGCAGCAGCCTCCTCATCCCAGAGTAGGGAATACATCCTCAGGAAAAATATCAGATAAATATTAACTTAGATTGGGCATTCTTACATATCTAAACAGTTAAAGGAGCAAAAATGGAGCAATTTATCTAGAGTTCATTAGGTCATAAACTCGGCGTTATTAAGGGATATTGCTTATTGCTTAAAAATATAATAATATTAGTGATTTTAGCATTAGTCCCAATAAAACATCTTTAGATAAATTCTATTGATAATATGAAGCTTTAACACTTATTAGATAATGAATAGTAGTTGCACATTGATGTTGGAAATGATAGTAAAGTTGACATAAATTAAAATGAATATATAGCCCTAAAGTTGAGGCTTCACCTAGTTTAATAAAGTTCTAAAATATCCCCTTCCAAACTTTTCCTGAGGGTGACAAGGATTTTTTCAGGGTCAGCCAGTTTTGTTAGGGTCTAAAACTACCAAAGTTGGGATTAATGTGATAGCCCTAGGGATTTGGGTTATGTGTTGGACTGGCGAGAAAGAGTTGGGGTTCAGTTTCATAATATGTAGGCAGTCAATAGTAGGGCAGAGTACCTCATAAATTTTGTACACCTGGAAAAACTTGATTTTGAAGAGGCGAGGATCCTAAGGGGTAGTTAGTCCATTCAGCTTAGGTTTAACAATCTTAGTATGGCATCTGGATGGGTTAGCTGAGTGTGAAAATAGAAGGTAGTCAGTATATGTTTAGTTCCAAAATAAAGTTCAGCATTGCAAATTTTGAAGTGGTACACATTAGTGCCAAGATAGTTGATAGCACTGGCTTAAGAGTTTGTGTTGGTAAGGTACAGAGGAGTGGAGGCATCACTATGATTTTTCTGGTAGACATGAGCAATGACAAGTAGAAGGAAAAAATATTTCTGACAACAAAGCTGCATAAAGTAGCTGTTTGAACATCCTTAATTGAACATGCAATTGAGTACAAAAGCTGTATCAGGTTGTTAAAAGAAATCTGTTAGATGAAGATTTTTTTATATTCTATTTAGGAGCTTCAAGGATGAGTTTACTATCATGATAAGACTTGGTAACAGGGGCAGGTGATGAAATCAAGTTTTATATCAGTTTGTTTGGTTTTGAAAAAAGATATTGAAAAAATAATGTTTAGGAATTCAAAATTAATGAAATGGCCTGTATATTTGATCTTTGAGGTTTAAGAATATTCCAGGTGGAGGTGCTTCATCAGTTAGGCTTTGATAGCTAGCTGCCAAATCAACTTGAACTAATAGTTCAACCTAAAGTTGTCTGAGATAAATTGAATTAAAGTAGGAGTCAAAATGGCAAGGGGAAGTGTTCAAGTTGTTTGACCCAGTCAACATATCAATAGTGGCAAGGAATTTGATTTTGACCTCATTTAAATTTAAGATGGTGGCTGAGCAGGTCATAAATAATTCAAGTGAAAGGTAAAGGCAACCATCAGTCAGGTAGTTCATCTCAATGGCAGAGATTATTTAAAAGATGGAGGTTTGTGACTTTAACAAGAAAAATATAGATCTATATTAGAAGGCGTCTTGTTACCATATTAAAAAAATGTGAGGACAGGAGATTTTAAGCATAGCCTTACAAAAAATTAATTGAAGGCGATATGGTGGTAACTTGAAAAACCTGCGCTGATCTACTTAAGGCAAGTTGAATTCTTTACAACTGGAAGTTAAACCTGGTTTTTAAAAATAAAATTATAAATAAATTTGTTAAAAATAATTGAATGTGAAAAAGGGCAAAAATAGGTATTGGAAGCTCCAACTTTTGTTGTCAGTCTAGCGAGGTGCATCAGCGCTGAGAAATGATGTTAGCTCTGAGAAATTTTAGTTGGCTGTTTCATCAACGAAGTAGCAAGAAGCGTTGGCACCATAAAATAGAGAGAGCATTGAGGCATCGAATCAGCTGTTTTAATTTTATTGAAATAGCAAGAGGCATCAGCGCTAAAAAATAGAGGGAGCATCAAGGCGTTTGGCTCAGCTGTTCTGATTTCATAATTGCAACAGCGAGGATCTTAAACACAGGTAATCAAGGTAAGTGCAGAGGCATCCTGTTCAGCGAGCCCAATTTTATCTAAAGGAGACTTTGGATCAGATGCAGAATTAACTAAAACTCTTCAATAGCAGTTTTCAAGTTTTTTTGTGCATCTTAATTTCAGGTTATTTGCTTCAGTCACAAAAAGGTTAGGTTCTGCTGGTCTGAGTGAAGTTGGAGGATTTTGATAACTTTAACAGAAGAACTTAAATTTTGGCGCCAAAACATTTGATCCAGTTGGGCAATTTGAGAGGATGGGAGCCACAGAATTGGGAAACAATAAGGTGAGGCAAGTATTTGGTTTATATGTTTTATTTAAATCATTGTGAGGTTCTGGCTCAGCTGCAAAGTTAAACTTGAGATTTTCTTGGACTTTGGTGTTGGTAACAACCAAATCGTCAGCTGTAGCAAGTTCAGGTTCAACTCAGAGTTTTCATCACAAAAACTGGAGAAAGTGGGTATAATAATTCCTAAAATCTTTCTTTTGCTTTGATTGACCAAAGCAGATCCAAATTTTAAGTTTAGAAAATACAAAAAACCAGCCATTTGAACAGAGAAACTCAAGTAAAATGTTGATGCCATCAATGTCTGCTTCCCTGGCTTGGGGTGGTGGTGTGCCTCCTTCTGGCATCCTTTGGCCACCGCCAAAGCGCATCTGGGCAGGCTCTGCTAGCCCTACCAATGCCACCAGGCGTTATGTCCCACCTTGGGACTTAGCACACCATCTCGCATGCAAACAGGTGGTGCTCTAGAGCCCTTTGGTGCTCCCTCAGAGGAACCTGCATTTTGGCCTCTGGGTTGGATATTGGAATCTTTTCACATATGTGAGCGCGGCCATCATCAAGATAGCCATGACAGTTTTCAAACCCACCAGCATTTCGATTTTCGCCTGTTCAAAGGCTATTTTGATCTGAGGCTGATGCAGCAGATGCATCTAAGCTGCCAATTATGTTTAAAAATATTCCTATCCCCACTGTTCATATGCCGCTCCTGGATGAGGCCACTTTGGTGATCCAGTTCACCAGGTTGCCCTCCCACCTTTCCCCCAAATTCCTGTGCCATGAGCTCATGGAGGGTTTGGCCATCTACAGCGCAGACCCCATGCTGCAGTTTATGGTTCCAAATGGAGTGGATCATTTGGAAGGGCCATGCGCCTTTGCAACAATCTGCCCATTCCATCATGACACCCATCTCACAATTCCCCCATACATGGTGATCAGTTCCGCCCCTGATCACCCATTCTGGGCGCACATCAAGAATGGCTTTGCCATTTGACCCTTATGCATTAAGCTTGATCAATTGAAGCGCAAGTGCCCTATGGCTTCTGCCTCCACCACTTCTACCACCCCACCCTCTGGCATCATCTCAGCTGCTGCTGAACCAGAATTTTTTGAGTGGGGATCGATTCTCCCGCCCCCAACCTCAGAAAATTCTGGCATGGCTTATGTCATGGAAATGGCAGAATAAGTTTAAACCAGCCTGCCAGTCGGGATGTGTAAGCACCCAAAAAGCAAGCCAGAATGCTAGAGGCATTGCCAACTGAACGACTTAGTATGGAGACGGGGAGTGGGATATGATGAAGTGTTGGTGCAGCAACATGGTGAGAATGATCCCAATGATGAACCACACTGAACCCACTCCTGACTCAGGGGGTCTTTCTGCAGGGGGTGGAATCACTGAGATAGTATTGATATGATCCTTGGCATATGGTGCCATCTCAACCGGGATGACAAGGAGATGGATTCTCTCTTGCAATTGGTGGACATATGGCCACAAGATCCCCATGTGTTGCTGCCAGAAGTTAGTGATCATGAGGTTGTAGAGCCAAAAATACTGGACTCACTGAACCCAATTGATGACGGAGAGAGCCATAGTGACCATGAGTACTGGTAGAGCCCATTCGGTGTATGGACCAATGGGCCACTAGGGAAGTGCCATCAGAATGCAGTCGGAATGAAAATACATTTTATTTTAGTTTTTGGTAAATTTTTATTTGAAGGAAAAGTAAGAAAATTTACCAACATTTTTCTCAGTGCTATGCAACTGATCAAATAGTGGTCAGTTGGGGTAGTGACAAGATGGGATTGGGTTCTGCAATTTCAACTTAACTGGCGAATTGTTTGGGATTGGGCAGGTTTGTTCCTTGAGAACCAACATCACAAAATTTGGTGGTGGGCCAAGTCTCTGTTGGTTTGACCTCAAACGTCTGAACTGGGGCTCAGCTATGTTTCCAATGGTTGGTAAGATGGCGTTTAGCCTGACGAGCAATGGGAATCCCCCAAGGCTGCCCCACATAGGGGCAGGTCCATTTGGTTGGGAACCAGTTCAGGATGCCCAACCTGCCCGCATTTGGTTGCTGAACCATCCATTTGGTCAAAGGCAGCACATCAGCTGCAACGCCCAAATTGCCAACAGAGGGCTTTGGACCCTCATTAATGGCACCCAATGTTAGTTCTATCAGCTTATTGAATAAATTGGAGCCATTGGGCGTTCCAGCCAATACCTCAGTCTTCATGCCTTTCTCAGCCATTTGAGATTTGGTCATTGGCCAGGATGCCACTTTAATTAGGTATAACCAATTTCAATTCAACAATATTGGTGCAGATTTGCTATTCCCTGCAACAGTTCTGCCAAGGTGAGTGTGGGTACTGAGGGTGGGATCTGAAGTGGGAGAGCTGTTACCCATCGCTCATCTACTACGTGAGCGAGATTGCCCTGAGTAATGAGGGGTACCACCATCCTCTTTGGTGTCTTTTTATTTGGGAATGGGAAAATGGCCAATCAAGGGCCAAGGGACGTTCCCTGGGACTTACAATACCCTTTACTTTTTCCAAAGGGAGGGCACCCCCACCGGGAAACTGCACCAGAGCCACATTCTTGTGTGCTTTGGGTAACTTGATAGCCATAATCGTCGTGATTTTCTGGGGGGGGCAGGGAGCCTTGGGGTGGGAATATGGAAAGCTTCGACCAGGTCCATGAAATTCGCGCAATCACGCTCCTTGACCCAACTATTTTCATAGGCTGGATACCCTTTCCAGGCCACGAGATATTGGATGGAATGTCGCAACTTCTGAGATGCCAGGATGGCCTCTACCTCGGCTTCTTCTCCATCATTGACAATGATCGGTTCCAGTTCTGTAGGAATTGCACCCTTGAAGGGTGACAGCTGGGAAACATGGAAAACTGGGTGCTGCTTCCAATGCGCAGGAAGCTTCAGTTGGAACGCCCCATTACCCAATACTTCCTCCACTAAGTGGGGACCCAAGCGCTTACTGGCGAACTTTCAGGAAGGGGTTTGGATTTGCAAAATGATGGGTATCAAGCATGACATAAAAACCCACCGTAAAGTCATGACCTGGAAGATGCTTTCAATCCACAAATCACTTGTAGTCATCGATAGCTTTGGTGAGGTGTTCCTGCACTAAAGCTTGAGTCAATAGGATATGGGCAGCATGATCCGCGGCAGCTTGAACCTCAGGCTGCAAGCACAGCATGACCAAAGATGAAGGATTATAACCCAACGTTGCTTCATAAGGGGAAAACTCCATGGATGCGTGGGTCCCGTTATTGTAAGTGAATTGAGTGAGGGGCAAGTCACCAGCCCAAGTATCCTGCGCTGCTGCAGTATAGCAATGCAGGTACTGTTTGAGGACTTGATTAACCTGCTCAGTCTATCCATCAGACTGAGGGTGATACACCGTAGATTGACAGAGGGTTATTTTCAGAATCAATAAGAGTTCATTCCAAAACCACGCGGTAAACTGTTTTTTCAGTCACTAATGATCTCCTGAGGAAAAAGCCAAACATCAAAAAAACATGGCGTACAAAAAGATGGGCAGTTTCTTCTGATGTAATCACGGAAGTACAAGGGATAAAAAGGGAAAATTTCATGAAACAATCCACCACTATCATCACCGCTGTGAAACCATTAGAACAGGGGAGGCCAACAATAAAGTCCACAGACACTGAGGTCCATGGACCTTCCGCCTGCTGTAAGGGGTGTAGGAGGCCATTTTTTCTGGAGAAATCTGACTTGGCCCTAGTGCAAGTAACACAATCGGCGATCCAAGCTGGGACCTCTTTGGTCAATACCGCCCAGTTAAAGGTTCACTTGATAAGATCAATGCATTTCTTGTTACTGGGGTGTCTGACTGTGGGAGGAACATGATATGCGCGGAATATCTCCAATTGGAAGGAGGGGGAACCCAAACGTGAGAACAAAAGTAAATGAGACCCTCTTCTAAGGTGTATAGGGAGTGTTTGTGACTTGAGTGAGCCAACTGCTCAACCAACTCCACGCCCTCAGGGCAGGCCATTTGACCGGCTAAAACCTGAGCCAATAACAGGGCGTCAGGGCCAACACAATGGAGGAACAAATGGGGGGAACAACAGACAGAACCTGAGTGGCAGGAATCACAGTAACGAGATCCACTTCCTCAGGCTCCAAGGGACAGTGAGCGGGACTATGACTTAGGAAATTGGGAAGTACATTGAGCGCACCTTTAAAAATTCATATTTAAAATTAAAACTGCACAGGTCCTGTTAGGTTTGGGCCTGCCAATGCACCAATTTTTGGGGTTTGCAAAAATACAAAAGGGCCTGGTGATCCATGCAGAATGTTAATTCATGGTGGGCACCCTGCAACAGATACTACCAATGAGTTAATGCCCATGCAACAGCAGTCAGTTCTTTGTCATAAATAGCCAAAGACTGCTCTGTGGCTGTGAACTTTTGGGAGAAATAAGTGACTGGATGTTCTAGACCATCATGCTCCTGAAGCAACACCGCACCCACTGCTACCAATGAGGCATCACATGCAACGATATACAGTTTGGTGGGGTCAGCGTGTTTTAAGATGGGGGGAGACATGAACACCTCCTTGATCGATTTGAACGCCTGCTGGCATTCAGGCGTCCAACAAAATGGTACGTTTTTCCCAGTAAGGGGGTGAAGCGGTGCGGCCAACTGGGAAAGTGCTGGGAATTTTTTTTTAGAAAAATGGTAGTTCTAAAGAAACTCTAAAGTTATTTCTGCATAGTCAGAGTTGGCCATTCTCAGATTGCATCTAACTTGTTGGGAGGGATAGTGACACCTTCTTTAAGAACCAGGTTTCAAAGAAAAGTAACCCCCTCCTTGTTGAGCTTTTGGGTTTTGCTTCAGAGGGCTGGTTCTTCTTTGGATGCGGAATGGAGTATCAAGCATTTATTGTGTGAGGACAATAGACTGGATGATGATTATAATTTATACTATAGCTTCTTGGCAGTATTTAATTCGTATACCCTGTTGTTTTTACTTGGACGATGGCATGCCGCCCTGATCTTACTGATCCCAAGTAAAAACTGACTAATATAAAAGAAAGTACTAAAAAAAGTTTATAAACTGAATTATAAACAAGTCTGGTAGTAGAATATATTTTATAATGTCAACTTAAGGGTTATTTATAAGTTTGATGTTCACCACATCTTACCCATGATGACTTAATTTTAGTGGCACATAATCATGTAAAAAGTTTGTAAGAATGTCTACATATACTTTGACTCAAGGCATCATGCTCAGCCTCAGGGTCAGTGTAAACACCATCATCATTATTGAGATGGCGTTTCATCATGTCTTCAAAATAGCTGAACCGATTCACTTTCACATGCAATTGGCAGCACATACCAAGGCGATTTGTATCACTAATTAGTAATTAATTTGATCAAAACTCACCTGACATTAAAAGCTAATTTTGACATAGACCAACAAAGCCCACGTGCCTGAGTCATTAAATCTAAACTTAGTTTAAGTTCAACCTAACCAACAAAGCCCTCGAGCCCATGTCATCATAGTCAAATATAATTAAGTGAAATTGCTAGGCCGCAATTCCCAAGTTTGGATATACTTAGGATACACCTGAACCATAATTGTTGATATCTGATATGATTGAATATCTGACGATTAGGTCCAGTCAATTACTCAAAACTCCTTATAAAACTCGCACTTGGAAGCTTTGAGGAACAGGCCTGCTTTATGCAAGGCGACCACCACTGCTTCTAAGTCAAATTTCATGTTGCTCAAGAGTTGGGGAGTGAACCGAGATATCATCAATGTATGAAATTGCACAAGAAAACTGGAGGTCCCCCAGTACATTGTCAATCATCCGATGAAACATAGTAGGAGCATTTTTCAGCCCAAAGGGCATTACGCAAAATTGAAAAATTCCTCGCTTCATTTGGATTGTGGTTAACCATTCCTGTCCTTCCATTACAAATTTTGTTGAAAGCGTTCACCAGATCCAGTTTTGAAAACACATGGAAATTGGCAATCGCCTGACTGATTGTCTGCTCCAGAGGAAATGGGTAGGGATCAGTAACTGATATTTTATTCAAATGACTGTAATCCACGCAGGGACAGAGAGAACCATCCAATTATTTAGCAAAAACGATGGTGGAGGCGACGAGTGAAGTCTCCTTGAACAACCAACCTTTTCTCAACATATCATACAACCAGGTATTTAGTGCAAAATCTTCCTCCGCTGTCTGGGGATACAACGGACAGTTGATGTTCTCCAACTCCATGGTTGTTTGAAACCCACAATCATACCTAGAGTGTTTAGGCAGGTGATCCGCCTTTTCCATGTTGAAGATTCTCCAATATCACATTAAGCTTTTGGGAAAATTGGCCAGAATGTCCACAGAAGTAACCAGGGTAGTGATAGAGCTGGTTCCTTGTATCTTCTTGAGGGTGTTGATCAAAGGGAATTCTCCATCCAAATCATCATTGGTGAATGACAACATATTAGACTCTAAATGAATCTTCACATGTCGTCAGCACCACCACCCCACACCTAAGATCACCGGAAACACCAAGTTTAGCATAGCCAAAAAATGATCACAGAAGTTAAACTGGTGGATTGAAAAGGGTACTGGTCAGCGAACAACATACAAAGACTGATAAGCAGATGAGGCCACCATTACTGAGGAGCCCACATCCATTTCCAGTTTTAGTTGTTGTGCCAACTCAACACTCATGAAGTTCCACACTGCTCTGGTATCCACCAGAGCTTCGAAGGAGACATGATGTGGACTGATACTGATCTTCATAGGTACAAGGAAATAAGCGAAATTCTGTTTATTGGAAGATTTGACTGACTCATTGGCAACTGAAGAAATAACGGGTATATTGGGGATAGGGTTAGGGTCCTTTGCTGGAGCAGTAATTGGAAGTACAAGGGCGGGGGAAACAATTTCCTCCGTCTAGGCTTGAATAGAATCATTAATAGTTGACTCTGCAACTGCCAACTTGGACTTGGGAGTTATGGCAGGGTTGGTACCTAAGTCTACCACTAATTCAGAGACAGGCGCTTCATTTGCATCTTTTTTGGGTAATCATATCATAAAATTCCCCTTCTGATAATGGGAAACATGGCGGGGTAAAGCATTGATAGTAGTTGCGGTGGCACATATTTGATCTACTGATTTTTGGACAGTAGACCAGGCCACGTGATGAGCAGAACCCAAATCCAAGCCCTATCTAAAGACTGCTTGAAGCATATTGATAGATAGACCTGACGCAGGGGCTAGTTCACAAAAGATAGAAATCAAAGATACCAAACTAGGGGCTTCAGCCATGGCATAGATCAGCCTGAATAAATGGTCTGAATGGGAAACAAGGGGTTTCAGGATGGCTGACACGACAGCCATCAGTGGGGTGGAGTCTCCTGCTTGTGAGGAAGAATGTAAAAGACCTCTCACCCAATGGCGGGCATCCCCATCCAAGGCATCTAACAACGTGAGCCCTTGTTGGCCATGCGATAATGCAGAAGCAATATTGAGTGCAATTGCTGTATGCATTTGCACTTCAGCGAGCGCATTGAGAACCTGATTGGCGATCTCCTGGGAGGGGACACTTGATCTTCCCTCCAGACCGGAGGAAGTAGGAGGAGATGCAATCCGCACAGCTTGGGTGGCTTGAAGAAGGTTTCCCAAGGTAGAGCAGATACTTCTCCCAAAGTCAGTAAGTGACCAAATGAACAACAAACAGCAAAGAACTGATTTCACATTCATTTGGTAGAGAGTAACCACTGCGGCGCCCAGTTCAAAGACCAGGGTGGAAGTGGCTGGAAATAATGGTTGGTCAATTATGTCATAGAAATGGCAGAATAAGTTTAGACCAGCCTGCCAGTCGGGATGCATAAGCACCCAAAAAGCAAGCCAGAATGCCAGAGGCATTGCCAACTGAACGACTTAGTATGGAACTGGGCATGGGAAATGATGAAGTGTTGGTGCAGCAACATGGAGAGAATAATCCCAATGATGAACCACACTGAACCCACTCCTGACCCAGGGGGTCTTGCTGCAGGGGGTGGAATCACTGAGATAGTCTTGATAAGATCCTCAGCATATGGTGCCATCTCAACTGGGGTGACAAGGAGACAGATTCTCTCTTGCAATTGGTGGACATATGGACACAAGATCCCCATGTGTTGCTGCCAGAAGTTAGTGATCATGAGGTTGTAGAGCCAAAAATACTGGACTCGCTGAACCCAATTGATGACGGAGGGGGCCATAGTGACCATGAGTACTGGTAGAGCCCATCCGGTGTATGGACCAATGGGCCACTAGGGAAGTGCCATCAGAATGCAGTCAGAATGAAAATAAATTTCATTTTAGTTTTTGGTAAATTTTTATTTGAAGGAAAAGTAAGAAAATTGACCAACATTTTTCTCAGTGCTATGCAACTGATCAAATAGTGGTCAGTTGGGGTAGTGACAAGATGGGATTGGGTTCTGCAATTTCAACTTAACTGGCGAATTGTTTGGGATTGGGCAGGTTTGTTCCTTGAGAACCAACATCACAAAATTTGGTGGTTGGCCAAGTCTCTGTTGGTTTGACCTCAAACGTTTGAACTGGGGCTCAGCTATGTTTCCAATTTTTGGTAAGATGGCGTTTGGCCTGACGAGCAATGAGAATCCCCAAGGCCACCCCACATTGGGGCGGGTCCATTTGGTTGGGAACAGGTTTGGGATGCCCAACCTGCCCACGCTCAGTCACTGAACCATACATTTGGTCAAAGGTAGCACATCAGCTGCAACACCCAAATTGCCAACAGAGGGCTTCAAACCCTCGTTGATGGCACCCAATGTTAGTTCTATCAGCTTATTAATCAAATTGGAGCCATTGGGCGTTCTGGCTGATACCTCAGTCTTCATGCCTTTTTAAGCCATTTAAGAATTGGCCATTGGCCAGATTGCCACTCAAATTAGGTCTGACCAATTTTAATTTGACAATCTTGGCACAAATTTTTTAATAACCTGCAACAATTCTGCCAAGGTGAGTGTGGGTACCGGGGGTGGGACCTGAAGTGGGAGAGTTGTTACTCATCACTCATCTACTACATGAGTAATATCGCCCTGAGTAACGAGGGGTACCACCATCCTCTTTGGTGTCTTTTTATTCAGGAATGGGAAGATGGCCCAATCAAGGTCTAAGGGACATTCCCCGGTACTTACAGCTTCCAAAGCTGCATCCAATCATAATCTTAAAAATTTCAAACATTTGGTCAAATTATGACAGCCTGAGCCAAGGGCTGAAACTGTTTCAGCTGAGCTGCCATGGTTGACAGTTTATGGCCAATCAGGTGTGGCCAACTTGCCAACTCTAGTGGCTGGGCCAGCATTAGCTGAGTCAAATCCTTGTGAGTGTCTCAATTGGATTGATGAAAATGACTGGTCATTTAATATTAAACCGGATTTTGCATTGGAGGAGTTTTTCATCAATCCTCCCAAATTGCACCCTGCCATTTTCATCCCAAAAACAGTTATCCCATTTATAAGTCGTATAAATAAAATGGCAGTTGAAGCCGCTGCAGTTCCTACCAACACCCTCCACCGCCAACAACTCCATGGAGCGATGGAACCCCTTGTTGAGGGTATTCCCATCCAAAATTTCCCCATGACTTTGAGGAGGATGCAAAATACAAAATTGAGGAGCTTGCTTTTGGTGCAAGCTGTGCTTGCATTGATGCAGCAAAAACCTCTCTTTTCAACCCCAATTATCCTGAAACCCGTAGGTGCATCAAGATATTTACTTGTGTGCCTGCTCTCATCACTTTTGCTGAGCATCAACTTGCTCAATATGTTGAGGCGATAAACACCGCTGGCCTCATTACTGAAGATGAACCCACAATTATACCTCCTCATGCCACATGTCGCTGATGCTCCCACCACGATGCTGTCTGCCATGGTCCATCATCTAAAGTGGGCGCCAGAAAAAAGTTTTCCCAAAGCTTCCTCCTCTTCTAATATGGCCTCCTAGGCTTTTAGCTGAGGTTCCATATTGGGAATTTTTTTATTCCAATAATCCCTTTATTTGGCCCATTTAAAAAAAGATGTGTGGCGGCTCCCCCTTTTGGGTTGGGCACCACTAGAGCTAAAAAAGAGAGGGTGGCTATAATCTTTTTTCTTAGATGAGATAAACCCAAGCTTTAATAACTTATCCCAGATTTTATCAAGGATAGTTAGTTAGATTTAGCGGCTTTCTCAGGAGTTACTTAAGCACTGGTTAGAAGCATAATTTTTTATACCAGCCTAAACCATATCTGATCCTTCCATTGCCACTTCATTTTTTTGAGATATATTCCATATCTGCAAACTGTTCAGTGGCATCTTCTGCATTATCCTTTACTAAATAAAGCTGTTTTTACAATAGCATATATCACGCACTCATTCAAGTTCATTTTTACTTTTTTATTTCTGTCATCATCTTATCAATTAGAGCATGGCTCAACATGTCCCTGCACATGTGACCTCCAGGTAATTTAGAGCCCATTCAAATTTTCAGGAATAGACCCAGCTCAAATATTCAAGGTAAAGGGGCTTCTTCTTCATCCATGTATAATTTTTTAAGTAGATAAATAGGTTGTCCCAAGGGTGATCGACATCTTCACAATGGCAGCTTGAAGTGCATCTGTAGTGAACACCAGATCTCAGCTTTGCACTCTATTGGCAACAAGCCGATGGTAGATCTATTGATTGGCTACGTGAAGGTGCCATGCAGGACAACATGAATGGAACTTAACCTTCTCTAGAGGTTCAGAGGTTCCTGACAATTCTATGGTTGAATAAAGTTCATCAGTACTAGAAATTGGTTTTTAATCTATTTATAAATTATTTTTAAAAAGTTTATTTTATCAAGGAAAAGGTTAGTACTATTTAAAGTACTAAGTAAAATTAAGAATGTGATGAGTGATAGGCGAATACCATGTGTGAGAGTGAAAGGAGATTCAGGAATGCAGGAGGTGATGGCACAATCCAGTTTCAGTTAGTGTAGATCAGGATTCCTTGCTGAAGGCTGGACTGAGATCAGATAATGATAACACAGTTAAGTGGGTTCCATTATCTCTTATTAGGAAGCTAATGGGTGGTAAGGCATATTATGTGGCGTGAGGAAGTAAATGAAGTGAGTAAAGGAGTTACACAGAATATATCTTCAGGCCTTGTATCAGGATGAATAGTAACTCAGCTCGAGCATTCTTTCATATCACATCAGCCAGTGAAACAATAACTGAGCAAATTATCCAGAGTTTAAGTTGTAAACTGGCATTATTATTTTAATTGTTAATGATTAAAAATATGAGTGCATTAGTGATTTTGGGCATTAGGCTCAATGGATTATCCGTAAATTAAATTATAACTTTAATAATTGCTTTAAACCTAGTCAATTATCAAGTAGTTAATATAAACTGAAGTCAATAATAATAGTAAAATTAACATCAATATAAGTAGTTAATATATTGTAAACCTACATTGATGAATCCCCCCTTGGGTTGGGACCATCTAGTACTAAAAAAATATTATAAACCTAAAGTAAAGGCTTCACCTAAATTAAGGCGAAGTCTGACAATTGGGCTCTCACTTGGCTTAGTACAATGGATCTCAAACCTTGGAGGGAGCATAAAAGCTGGCTCCGTAGATTGGCCTGCCACAGAAATAGAATAAACTTTTAAACTGACCTTACATAAACTGTAACACCACTATAACAAACCAACTTCAACCAACAAAGAATGGAGTGCTTGTATTATTCAATGATGAGGGTAAAATAGACATTTTTACAGATATGGAAAAGTTCAAGTAACTGACAGATTAATCAAGTCCATAAAGCAGAAGAGAGTAGCCATTATATATACACAAATACTGGAAGTGCACGCTCATGCTCCCAATATCACCACTATGCCTCAGGATAGTGAAAATATTGAGTTGTCATTCCTGCCTCCTGCAACCTTAGTACTTCCCCAAATAACACATACCATGGACAGCCTATCCACCAATCAAGTGATTCTCTTAATCAACAACCAGATACCCTTGGGACTTAGTGGTACAACCCAACCCACGTGGACCCAGACTTATGGATATTTTGGGCAAGATAGCAATAAAAGATCTCTGGGCTCTTTTCATTACAGTGGACCCAGAGGCCAGCGTTGTCCTCTTACCAGATCAAGACAATTGAACAAGTTTAGAAGACTGTCGCCATAATCTGTTAATTTAGATATCAGCCACATAAATCCTTAATGGTCCATAGGATCCTACATCTGCCCCATTCTCTTATGCCCATGTGGCATCAATTAACTCACAATATCTCAACAAATCTCAGAATTACTAATATTTTTTTCACAAACAAGAATAAGATTGTTGGAGTGTGCACCATGTAATCTTTGTGATTTTTGTCATGTTTATTTTTGTTTGCTGTGAACATCACAGTCAGTTTTAGAGCACTATTGTTAGCGCCTTATTTGATATAGTTGCCTCTAGAAAGGTTATCAATATCAAGATGTCCTAAGCCTTAGATCTAGCATTTATCTCAGGGCCACAGTCATGGGGGTCTTAAGAGTACCAAAGGTTACTCTATCCTTATGCAGCTGCTGACTTTTTGGCTCACTGTCATCAAACCATGACAACATCTCACCTATCCTGGCTTACTCTACCCCATGATCCTGGGCGTAGTGTGGTGGTGCCAAAAATTAGTAACCATCAACTTAAAGAGCGTAATAATCTCACTTTAACAATCTTTTATCATTCTAGTGAAATTCCCCTGCTTCCTTCTCTGAAAGAATGCTTTAGCGGCCACTGTTGAGTACTCCACCTCTTGTGCAATATCTGATATGCCCATAATTCCCATAATACTTGAACCCTACAAAGAGATTATTGGCGTAGTTAAGTTAAACTGCATGCCACACCACTCCAAGTTCAATATTGACTTCCACTTGATGGTGGACCTTACTAAAATCAATTGACCACTTTACCAATACACTATAGCTGAGGACCAAGCATTGAAACTCTGGATTAATGAAATGATGGCCAAGGGATGGTTAATTAAGAAAACCTAGGCAGTATCATCAATACCGGTATTCTCTCAGAAGCCTGACAGCACCCTGCATCCCTGCGTGGACTATGGCTACCTAAGCAATACCATTTCTAACCCTTACCCACTTTCACTTGATGTAGAGATCTCTCAAGCAATTACAAAATAAATTTTTTTAAATTGGACCTGGTAAATGGAATACACCAGGTCCAGGTGAAGGAAGGGCAATAATGGCTAACAGACATCCAAAAAAGCTATAGCATATACCAGTTTAGGGTCATGCTGTTCAGAATTATAATGCACTCATCATTTTTAAAAAGAGCCATTGACCACGTGCTAGGTGTCCTCCACTTTACATGATCAGTAGCGTACATTTATGACATTTTGAAGCACTTTCCTCACATTGTAACAACATGAAAGGACTTGGTAGTGCTGGTCGCCGCCTTACAGAGTGCAGGCCCATAGGTAAACCCATCAAGGTGTGAATTTTTAAAGATGAATTACAATTCATAGGAGACCTTGTACTTAAGGGTAAAAATATTATTGTTTCTTCTTAATTAGAAGCAATAAGGGAGTGTCAAACTCACACCATTCAGAGCCATCTTTGCAGCTTCCTGTAATAAGTTACTTTATTAAATAATTCTAACCATTAATCTCAGAACTGGATGCCACCCTCCATCCCCTAATGGACATAAATGCACCATTCATCTGGTCAGAGGAATTACAGCGGGCTTTTGACGCTATCAATGTAATTCTTACCTCAATGCTTGCCTTGTGCCACACCAATGAAGACAAACCATTCGTAGCAGCATGTGATGGTTCTGGTACAGCTGTTGGGGCAGCATTGCTACAGGAACAAGATGCCCATTAAAATCTGATATCATACTTTTCAGAAATTTACTGGCAATAAACGCTCGTGGGCAATATATGACAAAGAATTTGCCGCCATCATGTGGTCAATGATGCAATGGCGATATTTGCTGCAGGAGGCGAAGTACATGGTGAAGGTGCACACAAACCATAAGTCACCATATACATTGTATACTAAAGAAGCGAGTTTACTGTCAAACCAGAAGTGCACTGCAATCTTCTCAAATATAACTTTAAATATGAGTATACTTAGGCAATTTGCATACTACAAGATATCTTGAGCAGGACCCTTTCCTCTCGATCTGATTCTGTGGAGATGGCAAAATAGTTACGGTGATTCATCTATAAAAACACTAGATTTTATACCAGAAGAGGCGGCAATCTTCACCACATTTACAGCCTTCTTGTCAGCTTAACAGTTCTATTGACTGTAGATGAGGTTCAAAATGGGCTTGAAGATGTAAAACTAGTGGAGATGTCAATAAAGATGAAAGATATAGTGAAGTAGACTACAATATTGAGTTAAAAGGTTTTGATATTTATAGAGTGCATGAAGACATTTCGCTGAGTGGACCTCCATGGCCATAATGATAATGCTTCTTACATCCTTATGGATTGAATGCTGAGTTGACACCCTCATTGTTTTTCATTGTTCTCCTGATCGCATTGTTGGGAGCCACACCTTTGATGTTCAAGAAGTGGAGGTGCCATTCCAGAAAGGATCTGCATTAGTTCTCATGCATGTGATGCTTTTTAATTAAATTACCCATTGGTTACTCAGGGATAAGTTGTAATTATAAGGGATCAAGAGTCAACTCAACAAGGCGCAATTAAGGACTAGGGATTTTGACTAACTCATCATCTAAAATCTTAATAATGCTGAACTAAAGATTATGTCAGAGGGGGATGTAAGGCCATAAGAATCTTCCATGGACTCAGTAAACCAGTGTCCCTTGATTGATGCCAGCAATGAAATATTCAGAGTTCACTTTATAAATGACCTGGTAGAGTCCAGACCAAATAACCTTAAGATTAATATGCTACCTCTAGGTTGATGGTGATAAAAGAGGATTAGGTCACTTAATTAAAATTGGTAAGGAGGGTCAGCCAACATTAAAATGATATGTCTCCCTTTCTGTGATAGTATAAATTCACTGAGTGGCTAAAACTTTTGCTGGACAGTCTCATTGGCTAAGGCCCTCAAGGCAAATCAGAGTTCTCTGGCATGGAAGCATTGAATATGGCTGAACCTACTTAGCAGTGAGAGGTACGCCATTATAGAGTTTTAAAGATTTATACCTTCTTTATTCAATAGTAACATATCTGGTAATCAAACAAAGCACTGGGTACATAGTGGTTCCAGCGTGTAGGGTCAGAGATGGCCATATTCCTCAAAATATAAACAGTTTTTCCCTTAGCACGTTCCATTGCCCCATTAGTTAAGGGATTATAAGGGGTGGCGAAACTTTGGTTATTCCCAAAACATGAAGTTAGTTATTGGTTTACCAATGAGGTGTAATCTAGCCCATTGCCCAATAATAGATTTGGTTTGGGAATCCATGCTGAGTGAAAATGTTTGGATAAGGAATAGGGCATGGCTTTTATGTTGGCAGCTAATCAGAAATCGCTTTAGTTTATTTGGTCAGATTGTTCACAGCTTATATAATGTTTTATGTCCAAGTAACCTGTTTGGAGAAAGGCCTGACATATCAATGCTGACATCATTAAATGGACTTGATGGAGCCATGACTGAAAGTTGGTACTGAGGACTAGCTCAATATTGGGCTTAAACTATTATAAAGTCCTCTAAAACTTCATGGATGGTCTCACCCATCTGATCTCAATAGCATCATTTATTTCGAAATTTGTATGTCTTTTTAATTGCCCTGTGTCCCATGGCCATTTTCCTCAGGAAATTTTTTTTTGGAAAGATGGTAGGATATAAGGGAGTCTTTTATTGTTGTTTTTCTTATATAGCATTCCCTCCTTGTTTTGGTTTCTGTAAGAGATCATGAGAATCAAATGGTCCTGAGTAGACTAAAAATGATCCAAGCTGCTTTTGATTATAGAAGCTCCACCAATACAATGTGCATTGAGACTGACGCAAACAATGAAATCTCAAATGGGCGATTTATTTTAAAAAATTCTAGAAGGATCCACTAATTCTACTAACAAAGGAATTGAGTCACTTGGTGAAGAACTTGTCATTTGGAGGTCCCCAGAATCGGCCGCCCTGGAAAAAGAGGATCAGATTTAAAGAAAGCCTATACCACCTGACACATTGTCAATGAGGTCTCCTTACCCTACTCATTCCAGATTATCACTCTAAGTTCCCCCTAGATGAACCTGAATATCAAGGCTGTATAATTATCTCTATCTTGATTGATAAAGATGCCTTCAGATTTTCTAATATTTTTCACTAGTGATCATTTCGCCTGTTCTTATACAGAAGACCTTGCCTGTTTAAAGTGAACAGAGTAGCCTCAACAAAGAATTTCCGTTGAGAAATTGCCTTAGAGAGCTCCGTATTAAAGAGATTCCGCTGGAACCACATCTGAATATTAATTAATTAGCCTTAAACGACCTGATTTTCTAGTGGATGACGTAGTTCTACAAGCTGGTGCCTATGCAAGATACTTCTGAGGCTCCTGGTTAAGACTTACCTTCTTATGAACAATTCTAGTGAAGACAGCCCTTCCTTGCTTTTATCACTAGGTGGACCCAAGCGAAGACAGCCCTACAATATGGAGGAGAATATGAGTTTGACCTGATGGGTCTCCATCAAAAATTAAGATGTGACGCTACCTACTCACAAGAGCTTGAGTTATACGCAACCATGAATTTAACTATCATAGTGCCTGATGAATCCACATATTGAATTCTGGCTTCCAATGTTGTCCAAACAATTTGAGAGCTTCTAGGCGAAGTTGTAACCCCTGGTGTGAGAATTAGTCATAGAAGATATACCCAAACTATTAAAATGTGCGATTCTATTTCTCTGCAAAGCTTTTATACAGAGTGATATAGGAGTGAACCATACGGATTTGTCCTCAAATGATTTGTGCATTCTGCCTTATACCAAAACATGCAGTTTCTCGCACTCCACCACATGGAGATGCAGCGACAGTTAGGATTAACTCACAAGATTCACTCTTAGCGCCTTGAGTTATATGACAATGCCTCTAATTTCAGTAGAGATAAATGGGAGGCCATTTTGAGTAACCGTCAGGAGATTAATGACATCCAACACCACCTTGCGCAAATTTGTACTGGAGTCACCCAATACTTGCAGAATGAGATCACCTAGCGGATGGTCCAATTACTTAATGTTATGGAAAAAGGATGGAGCGTACTTTATCCACCCTCCTCAACCAAATTCCCAAAGATCACCAATCAACTGATTCTTGACTTGTCAATCTGTTCAGCTGTATCCAGCAGCTGATTTTTCGAGTTGCAAAAACCCCAACTCAAGAAGCTGCGATGCAACATGAGGCCCTAAACGGAAAAGGGCATAGTGGTAGAGAAGGAGAGCAAGGACCCCCTGGGCCTGGAGGTCCCCAAGGACCTTTGGGCGCCTCCTCACCTGCTGGATCCAAGACAATGACGACCACAAAGCCCAACTTAGAGAGCTCAAATGACAACTATTACTGGTGGCCCAAGGAGCTGATATGACTATTGAAGAGGAACATCTAGATGCTGATTTGACCTTCCCCTCCTTGTACAACCATTATGCGAAGAAAACTGGTATCTTCCTAATCTGGTCGCCTTTAAAAACCTAGCAAATCTCCATATTGGGAGGTTGATAACTCAACTCCAAACAATTGAAGCTAAAAATGATTTTCTCTTTAAACAATTGGCCCAACAGTCTGAAGAGATCGTGAGTCTACGCCATTTTTTAAATCTAATCACCCCTTAAGCTTGTCAATGAATGCTACGCCACCATTCAGGACGACATGGATGAGATCCACTACCATTTTGATAGGGCTATCCTGCATTCTAATATAGGCACCATGGTTGGGACCATCTAGTACTAAAAAAATATAGGCACCATGGAGCCCACCAAATTGGAATGCCCTTTCTCTCTCCTGCCATTCATGTCCTCTCTGAACCCGTAAGATATCTGATTTTTTAGCATTAGTGATGACCAATAAAAAAGTGGGAGCTACCACACATCTTTATTTGCAAATGAGCAAAAAAAGGGATTATCAGAAATTAAAAAAAATTTCTATATGGCACACCAGCTAAAATCCTAAGAAGCTATATCAGAAGATGAGGAAGCTTTGGAATCTTTTATCCAGTGCCCGTTTTAGCTGGCAGACCATGGCAGACAACATTGGGTAGGAGCATCAGCGACATGAGTCATAAGGAGGTATAAACGTGGGTTTTCTTTGTTGATGAGGATGGAGGTGTCCATCGCCTCAATGTATTGAGAAAGTAGATGCTCAGAAAAAGTGATGAGATCTAGAACAAAAATGAACAAATTGATGTGCTGGCAGGTTTGGGGTAAATTGGGATCAAAAAGAGAAGTTTTTACCATGTCAATGCAAGCGCAGCTTGCACCAAAAGCGAGCTCCTCAATTTCATATTTTTCATCTTCATCAAAATCATAGGGAAAGTTTAGGATAGGAATACCCTCAACGAGGAGTTCCATCGCCCCATGAAGCCTATGGCAGAGTAGGGTGTTGGCAGGCGCAGGTGCGGCCTCCACGGCCATTTTATTTGAATTCTTTATAATTAGAAAACCCAGTTTTTAGTGAAAAATGGCAAGAGCGCAAATCAGGAGGATTGATAAAAAGTTTTTGTAAAGCGAAATCTGGCTTGACAAAGAAAGGCCATCACTATCATAAAGCCATTTGCATCACTCAAATGGGATTAGCCCAGCTAACGCAGGGCCAGCCACCAGAATTTGAGCACTGGCAGGAGATTATTGTTTGCTTACTGTTGACAATGGCTGCTCAGCTGAAACTAATCCAGCTATTGACTCACAATTCCACAATCTGGTTGATTTTTTAAAATTTTGTAAATTTTGATTGGCTCTCGCTTTAGAAGCAGTGCCAGAATTTCACAAGGTTGGGGGTGGGAGAATCAAGACTCATTTGGAAAATAGTGATAAGGTGGCAGCTGGGGCGACACCAGAGGGGGCAAAGGGAGTGGCAAAGGCGGAAACTGTGAGGCACTTGTACTTTTAACGGTCAAGTCTAAAGCACAAGGGGCAAATGGTGCAGCCATTTATGAAGCGTGCCCAGAATTGGTGATCAGGGGCGGATCTAATCACCATGCAAGGGGGAATCGCAAGGTGGGTGTTGTAATGGAATGGGAAGATTGTCACAAAGGTGCAAGTCCCTGACAATAATCTGCCCCAATCAGAACCACAAATTGCAACATGGGGTCTACAGCCTAAACGACTAAACCCTCTGTGAGCTTGTAGTGGAGGCGTTCAGGGAAAGGTGGATAGGGCATCCCAGAAACCTGTATCACCAAAGTGGCCTCATCTTGGAGATGAGTGAATAGGTGCAGAGTGGGGTTTTCTTAAATAATAAATGCATTTTGGCTTCTGCCACTGCATTAGCTTCAGAGCAGAAGCTGAGGTTGAAATACGCCTTAAAGGGCAGAAATCAATAGATATATAAGGTTTAAAAACCGCCGTAACCATCTTAATAATGGCCTCACTCACATATGGGAAGATATTTCATATTTGACCCAGAGGCCAAAATGCAAATTGTTCCGTAAGAGCACCAATGGGCTCCATAGACACCACGTGGGAGCTTGCAAGGTGGTGGGCAAAGTTGCAAGGGGGGCATAACGCTGTTAGCATTAGGAAGGCTAGCAGAGCCAGCCTGGGTATGATTTGGCGACGGCCAAAAGATGCCAGATGTTGGCGAACCACCACCCCAAGCTTGGGCGGCAGGCATCAAATTGAATTGAAATCAGTAAGTTTTGGCTTGATCAAGCAGTCGTTTTTGTATTTTTTTAGTAAGTCCAAATTTGACTTTAATTTAGATATTAAAGCAAAAAATAGATCCTCAAGATTACAAGGTGGGGTTTCCTTAATCGTTTTGATATCTTTTTTCAACCTGTTGATATTTCAACACTAACTTTAAGGAGAAGTATGTCCCTGGGGCTGAGACAATTCTTCTGTACCTCTTTATATATATGAGGGCGCATTGGAGTTGGCTACCAGTTGACAAAAATGCCAGCACATACAAACCTGTTTGGATGTCAAGTAATAAAAAAAATGATGCCTTATTTCAAAACATGATTACATGGGCAGCCATTAATGAAGCCCTTATTAAAGAGTTCAGCAGTAACTTAAACCTCTTTAACCGTAAGCATGCATTCATGCATATCCATCCAAGATGAGGGTAGAAGCATATTGAATTTGTGGAGCGCTTCTATCATAAATAACAGGTGTTAGCTTCCTGTAACTGGGTTACTTTGATGCCATATCAGCTGTTCTATCTGCTTTCCAACATAGTACCAATCTGGTACACTATTTCCAGAAAGCCAAAAATATGTTTAAATCCATACTTACCATTAAGAGTCAATAATGGGTTTGCTCAAATCCAAATTACGCAAAGCTCCAAATAAAGAGAAATAACTCAATATCCATGCCTTTGGTCGCTTTCATAGACCAAAACCACGTCGTGATCCAGCTCAAATTGTGGAATCTGGCCACCAATAAAATTCCTGTTGGAAGAAGCAAGCTGATTAGTCGGGAAAAGTGGAGCCAGCTTAAGGTGCGTAGCACCCCCTCCTGATGACACAATGCCTCAACCTCAATTTCTCTCACTCCACGCGCTGATTGTTATGTTCTTGAGAAATCTGATAAATTAGACGTCCCATATTTCATGATTCCAAATATAGACTTATCTTCCTCTTACTCTGCATATTCTGGAAAGCTCACTCCAAACAACTCCATTTACTAAATCCCCACTTTGACACCAAAAAAGCCCAAATAGAGGTCATAGCCCACAAGGTGAAGACCCTGGCCATCATCTACACCAGCTCCACTGTCAACATCATTTCCTCCTAGCTGGCTAAACGGATAAAGGTTGCACTGGACCAGAATCACTCCATCAACTATGGAACTGCAGGACCTCATTGTACCCACTCCCTGGGAGCCTACTCCTCCTTACCTCTTTGATTTGGCTCTCAGGTTATTACAGCTCTCAGCATCATGTTGGAAAATGATGGTTACTATTTGCTTATTGGCACCCAGTTCTTAGTTTTATTTGGATCTTTAATAAGCCACAAGGATTTGTACTTTTCTTACTAGGATGCCACTTTCCTTTGGTTGTGAAGGACGTTACTAAGGAGAAAGGGAAGAGGAAACCCTAATGTTGCTTACTTGTATACCAGAACCACATTGAAAAACTAGAGCATCAGGATACTAATCAAAGACCAAATTGCTGCCTCCCTGCGCCAGATATGGAAGGAATGCCTGTATATGCGCCTGGCCGCGTAGTCATACCACCTAGATTGCATATCCTAGTAGACACTGCTCTCCAATTTACCACACCAATGGACCAATATCAAAAATCAAGGAAAAAGTACTCTGGCCATTTGTGAACCACTTACCAGTCCTGGAGTTCTAATCCCTTTTACTGGAGTCCATTGATTTTACTAATGGCCAACTTTACTGATTGATTAATCCAGATAACTCGGAACTGACCAGTCGCATATGTATGGATATTGCCCATCAACCAGATTGATTCCATACAAGGATATGGAGACCTGCGAGGCTTAAAATATGGATGAAAATGTTATGATAACCTGATTTAAGGTGGAAATTGGTGACACGCTTACCTGCAAACAACAACGTGCTGAAGACCTACTTGAAGAATAAAATGATATATTTTATACTGGACTAGAGGATTTTGGGATGATGAAGGAGGTGATACATCAAGTGCTGACTAGTGATGCCTCTCTAATTTGCGCCTGCCCCTAACGGAAGTCAAAGGTTGAGGAAGCCCATGTTGCAAAAGAATTGAAACAACTATTGGATGCTGGGCTACTAGAACCATCTCAGGTCCCTGGGCCTTGCAGTTGTTGCTTTTGTGGAAGAAGGATGGAGGGCATTGTGTAGTAATGGACTAACAACGTCTGAATGTCTTTACCCGGGAGGATACCTACCCACTGCCTATGATTGATGACTCCTTACGCCTCTTAGCCAGGTCCCAAAATTTCTCCACAATGGACCTTACCAGCAGGTACTGGCAAATAGAGCTTGCGACAGATGACAAGAGAAATGTACACTCATAGCGAGTGAGGTTTTATTTGAACCCACTTGTATGCCTCAAGGGCTGTGCAATGCCCTGACCACTTTCCAGCAGGACATGGACTGCCTGTTGGGGAATCTGAAGATGTTGTGTGCTGGTCTAACTGGACGATGTACCTGTTTTATTGCGCACATTCAACAAGCATTTGGCCCACTTGAAGGAAGTATTTGGACAGCTACGCTTCGTTGCGTTAAAGTTAAAGCCCACTAAATGTCATTTCATACAAGCTGGAATGGACTTTCCTGATCATAAGGTCACCCACGAAGGAATTTTGCCCTTGCCTGACAAGGTGACCGCTATTGTGAAGATGACTTGCCCAGCAGTTTGCATGACATTCAGGTCTTTTTTGGTATGTGTTAAAATTTTGGCGATATTTAAAAAGACACGCCAAAGGGTTTTTTCACAGGGTCAAGCCCACAGAGTAATAGGATGGACAATATGTATATTGCCGGTCCTTGGAACACACTTGAAATAGATAATATAATAAATAAGAGCAATTGCCCCAACGACACTCTTTTATTTAATTTAATATATACAGCGGATACTTGCTGTTCCGCTTGCTCTCTGCTATTAACAATCCTCCTCTTCCAATCTTTTTGTATTTCTTAAATTTCAGTGACTTCAGTTGATACTGACCCTTTTGCTTCGAATATTTTTTCTGACGTATTCTCATTGGTTCCAGCAGAGTCCACCATTTATTCAATTCATGATTAACTTAGTTCAAGGCAATCCACTTATTATTTGTCATATGTCAATATCACCTTATTACCTGAGTTAGAGGTGATCCAATAAATATACTTTCTGAACCAATATTGCCTTGTATCAAGGCTCTCAAATAATTGTAATTAAAAATCATGATTGGCGGATTATGGTTAATCCACCATGGCTATTTTGGGCTTATCATCTAGTCATATAAGAATCTCAACATTACCCCCTAGACTGAAAGATAAGTTTCTTATTGCTTATACGCCCAAAGGAACTTTGTATGCACTTGGGTAATAATCTAAACTTGGTGTGGTCCTTAATATCATAGACGTTGACACCTGTTTTCTTGATAACTTCAAATGGGCCAACCCAGATGTTAGCCAGTTTGTGCTTCTGCCCAAACCCATGATGGTCATGGAATAGAACCATGTAACCATCTTTGAACTGGGCTAGGCCACTACGCTGTACCTGATTGGCAGTCTGATTCCTTATCTTCTTGGACAAACTGAATGAGTATGCTTTGGTTTGCAACTTGATCAGCATGTCCACTAGGTTAGTCAAATAATGATGGGGATCCATTCCGCCAGTATCTTCTACACAAGCATAAAACAGTGCCATGAGGGCAGGGTGTTGTCAATATAGAAGTTGAAATGGACTCTTCCCTGTGGAAGAATGATAGATGATGTTTTAAGCAAAGCCGGCGGTGGACAGAAGGGAACTCCAATCTGAAGGTCAATCCACTACCAGTTTATGCGGTATGTTTACTAAAGTCCCATTAACTCGCTCAACCATCCCATCAGACTAAGGGTGTTATGAGGTCATTAGAACCCCGTGGATGGCCATAATCTCGTTCAGCTTTTAGATGATGGAAATGAAGTTAGTTTCATTATCAGTAAGAAGGATCTGTGGGCAGTTTTGTCGCTGGACAATACATTTCATTATGAACTTGGAAACTGTGACCGCCCCCAAATCCCATATCACCCATTATTCAACCCACCTGGTTAAGTGGTCAATTGCCTCCATAATGTATTTAGAATGGTTAACTCCTGTTGGAAGGGGCCCAACGACATCAATGGAAACTGTATGCCACGCAAATGCACTTTCACTAACCGGTATAAGGTTTTCTGCTGGAATGGCTTTTCCACGTAGCACTAGTGGCAGAAGAAAATAGTTTCAGCCACATCAAAGTTCATGCATTCCTAGTACTAATGAGGACGCAACAATTCCAACGTCTTGCGCACTCCACCATGTCTAACTGACTTATGTGCGCTCATGATAATGCTGGGTCAGGCTAAGGGTTGCAGGAAGTTCACCATAGAATCCCCAATCCGCTTCATTAACTCACCAATCCATTAGAAGGTATTTTCTTGCATCTCATTTAACGCCTTTACAGCTTGGGGCGGTTAATTGTCCATTTTCCACTGAGCATTTTGTCATACATCACATCACTCAAGTCAGCTGTGACAGCAACCGTTGGCAACTTAACAAGAAATCGTCATTTTGGTGTTTTGTTCCAGGTTGTTGGAGAATTATGAAGTCAAAAGCCTGCAGTTTGAGGCCCATCAAGCTAAGCGCCCTTTAGGCTCCTTGAGGTTCTGCAACTAGCATAACAAAGCGTGATCCGTTATGATTTGAACTTCACTCCATGCATATACACTCTAAATTGCCTCTACACATATATCAGTGCTAAGCACTCCCACTTGGTCATGGTATAATTATGCTCATGGCAGTTGAGCTCCAAAATGAAGTATGCGACGGGATGCTCCTCCCCTCCTTGTCTTTTTGAAATAGGACAACCCTAACGGCAGAAAGGGATGCATCCGTCTGGATGATAAACTCTTTATTAAAATTGGGATAGTGAAGCACCAGCGCACTGCTTAGCATCATAAAAGTGTATCAAAGGAGAATTTTCGACATGATGTCCATTCAAACGCAGAATCCTTTGTTAATAACACAAACAGCATACCTTCAATACAACTAAACTTAGGTATTAAGCGGCGTTAGTAGCCAACCATCCCTAAAATACATCTATATTACGCTTACTGGTTGGCGTAGTCATCTTTAAGATAGCCTACACCTTGGCAAGTTGTGCTTCAGCCCAGTCGCATCTACCAGAAACCAAAGGTACTCAAGTCGGTCCTTAAAGAAGTGTCATTTTATGAGGCTTGATTTTGATGGTGGCCTCCGCAGGCCAGCGGAAGACCTCCTACAGATGGGTAAGGTGCTCAGAGAATATATACAAAAAGACATTAATATTGTCAAGGTATATGAGGATGCACAACAGCTTCAGGTCGCCAAGAATGGTGTCCATGCCCGTTAGAACGTAGCCAAGGAATTACACAGCCCTTGTGGCATCTATGTCTGTTATAAAAGCCCCTTGGACGTGATAATGGCGCATTTCTCCAGTTCTGCTCAGGCAACTCAATTTTCTAATAACTGGATATCAAATCCATTGCTGATAAGTAACGATCTCCTCCCAACTGATCCAAGGCATCATCAATTCGCAGCAAGGGATATGTGTCCTTTTTGGTAATACTGTTGAGCTTCCAGTAGTCTATTACTACCCAGTTGGTTCCATCCTTTTTTTACAATAAGAATGGGCAAAGCCCATGGACTCTTTGATGGTTTAAGAATTCCTTACTCCAGTAGCTTGTCGATCTCCTATGTCACTACTTCCTCAGCTTCCCTAGACTGACAGATCAGCTGAGACCTAAAGAGGGGGATGAACTCCAGTGTCCACTCGATGAAAAACCCTCAATTGCACCCTAAGTCATGGTCTTCAACACTAACATTTTTTAATATTTTTTAATTAAAGTTATCACTTAATTCTTCTGTGTTTCTGATAACCCTATTAATTCATCCCATGGTGCCACAGTCATTACGTCGAGATGTGGTTCAACAGGTAGACCAAAATCATCCAGCAATCCAAACTTATGAACCTGAAGGACCTCCTCGACAGGGGTCAAGTGTAAATACGTCACTATTTGATGTTGGCGGACTTGCAATTGTTCCATTTTTAGATTTGACAATAGAACCTTGATATCCCCATGTCCTGGTAGTATAATACCTGGAGCCACGTGGGGCTCAAGCCATAATTGCTGGTAAGGGCCAATAACTTCCCCATAGAAACTGGCTAGTACTTCTACCTCCAACTCAATGTTTTCTTTTACTTAATGCTCTGAGGGAATGGATATCAGCCCAGCTGCTCAGAGAGGTAAACCTTGATATTCATATATCTGCTGTGGGAGAACCCAGTTTTTCCTCTTTAGTCAATGGTAGTGCACTGGAATTACACCTTCATTATAAACAAGTTTGACTTGTCCCATATGTACCATATATCTAAGCACTCCACTTGAGGATAAATAGATTAGGATCCGCTGTTCCAGAATTTGAACGTTTCTTCCATCATATTGACAACAGCACTGAAGTGTCACATAAATGAAGTTCCAATTAGCAGGTCCTAACAGCTTTTTGGTTGCTTTATTGCTGGAGCTACGATGACAATTGACCCAAACTGCAAGAACAGCGCACTATATGTTCCATCTGAGATTACGCTTTTGGCTTTACCAATCCCATACCAATTTGATAGTCTACATCAGGTATCATTGTCAACTTGTCCATAAACTTAGTAAGAATTATGTTAACTGGGGCGCAATGTCTATTATAGCACAGAATTGGGTTTTGGCTACAACAATGTCACTTTATGTATACTCAGAATAAAAATAATTTTGACTGTTAAATATGTGGACATTTAACGGATCTCTTTTCTCAAAGAAACCCATAATCCCATTGCCAACGTTGGAGTATTCTTGGATGATAGCAGTTACCAGAAGGGCGACGTTTACTACTTAAAGGTAAGTTGCATCGGAGGTGGGGTATAGCTGGTCAGGGGAAACCTGGTCAAGCATTTGATGAGCTTATGGCTTTGGTTGCTCCAGAGGTCCTCCTTCCGCTGAGTGCTCAGCTTGCGCTAATGTCAAAATATTCACCCATCCAACTGGATGTAGATATAGGAATGCATCTTCATATGGGGAACTTCCGCTGAATATATGTTGGTAGGTTCACGTGGGACAATTGGGATTTGGATAGCGGAGGTAGAAAGTCCCATCTCTACTCCGCTCTGACTTTTCCCTGATAGTACTGGTCCTGCTGTATCTAGTGGACCCCAACAAAAGGGAGACCTTGTGCTAGGTGCCAATGGTGACCACATTCAAAAAATTTACCCTGTATGGCCTGCATCCTTGATTATTGTAAGAGGGACCATGCCAATATTTTGATTGTAGGCAATTGGCATAATTAGGCCCAGGTCAGTAGTTGGCCCATTAACAATAAGCACGTATGGGCTGTAAGTTAAACTTCTGGGGGTAACTCGGCAGAATATGAACCAAACAGGCGAATTTCCCCAAAGAATATGGTTCAGCGCCGGCAGCAGTATGATTCCACTATGTATTGGGTGGAGGGAAGGTTATGGAAAAGACGACGCAAAAACTGAACAATATTAATCAGGGTATGTCATCATCCAAAATTGGGGTCATGACATTGTAAAGCTCATGGTATGGCTTTACTGTGGAGGTCATTGCAATACACATTTCAGAATTAGATAAAGTCCCTTACCCATTTAACTCATGGGTTTCTGCCATAAGTTGATCAGCAAATGCAGTGAGGGTCTCATTATGATGTAACCTAATGGTCAAGAACTCAGCCTTCTGCTGTGACAGCTTTGCAGTTCCTCCAAACAACTGCAGCAAAGTATCCTCACTTAGTGGTATGTAACAGAACTGTTTGGAGATAGCAGGTGACTTGGTCGGCACTTCCAACATCCAAGGCGGATATTAACAGTTTTGCTTTACGCCAATATGAGGCTCCTTCCTTTGCAGACTCAAATTGCTTAAAGAATCCATGAATATTCCCATCACAATCAAACTCAGTTACTTATCAATACAAATCTCCTAAACAAGCTCATCCTGCCTTTTGAGCACAGCGTCCAAGGTAAGTTTGAGTTCCACATATTTGATGAATGCAGAATGTTGTAAAAAATACCCCATCAAAGCATTCCAAATGCATCATGTCCAACAACTGGAGAATTTTCATTTTTGCTGTGATTAATTAATGGGCCCCTGTAGTGAGCACCACTGTTATAATTTTGAGATATTTAGAAGATACGCCGAATGGTTTTTGCACAGGGTTGAGCCCACTGAGTAATAGAATGACAATATGTAGATTTCCGGTCCTCAGAACACACATTAAATAAAAAAATATAATATAATAAATAGGAGCAATTGACCTGACAACACTCTTTTATTTAATTTAATATATACAGTGGATACTCGCTGTTCTGCTTGCTCTCTGCTACTAACAAACCTCATCTTCCAATCTTCTCGTATTGCTTATATAAAACAACTTTAGTCAATACTGACCCTTTTGCTTAGACTAATCATTCCTCCATATTCTCATTTGATTCTGGCAGAGTTCACCATTTATTAAATTAATAATTTCTTTAGTTTGAGGCTATCCACTCATTAAGCATTTAACGTCAACATCTCATTATTTGTCGTATATTGACATCACCTTATCACCTGATTTGGAGGTGATCCAATAACTAACCTTTCCAACCCAATATCGCCTCATTCCAAAGTGCTCAGATAATCATAGCTTTAAATCATGGTCAGCAGATTATGGTCAATCCGCCATGGCTATTTTGGGCTTATTGTCAGGTCATATTAGAATCTCAACAGTATAATTGGTTACTACTAACAATTAATACCGCCTTTACCAAGCTCACTTAGCCATTAACCTACCTCCTCCATAAAAATGTTCTTTTCTGATGGTAGGATTCCCAGCAGCAGCCCTTTAATGTCTTGAGGAAATCACAGACTAGACCCTAATTTTATCGCATGCAGAGTTCAATGGCCTTTAATTTTATTTGCTGATGCTAGCAATGTGGTTATGGGGCCATTCTAGCTCAACTGGGTGAATGTCAAGTTGATCATTATTAAGTTCTCAGTGTAATGGTTTGATTCCGCTGAGCTGTTTGGCACAGGGTATTAGCCACTGAGCAATGTAATTGGATGATATGTGAATTACCAATTATTAATAGAAATCAATAATTAAATATATGGAGCAATCATATTAATTGACACTTTATTATAATATAATAAAGGCTGAACTTATCTGCAGACTACTAAACCCCTCCTCTCATTCTTCCGCTCAACTCTTATCTTGTTATTTTAAGTTGAATCCATCCTCTGCTTGGTAATCTCCTATTTGTTCTCTTTTAGGAGCTTTCATCTATCTTAAGGTTTTGGCAGAATTCCTCAATTTGCTAAACTATCAATATATCGATTGATCCACTTCATACCAATATAACTTTTTGCTCAATCTCAAGGCTCGCTTTAAATCTAATTTTTAATCTGCCAGAAGGAGTAACTTATCATCCAATCATATAGATTTTTTAACCATTACCCCCCCCCCTTTGACTTGATAATATGTTCCTATTACTTGTATGCTCAATAGGAACTTTTCTTAAACTGGGTTAATAAACTGCCAACCTGCAGGTTCCTTAATGGTGTAGGCATCAATACCAGTATTCTCAATTACTTCAAATGGCCAGTAAAATGTTGGCGAGCTTGTTATTCCATCCAAATCTGTGTTGGTCGTGAAACAAGACATGATCTACAGCAAACGTGGGGAGTCCACTACATCTACTCTGGTCAGCCGTTTGATCACAAATCTTCTTGGCCAAGATGGTAGAATATGCTTCTATTTCTAATTTGATCAGTATCTCCATTAGATTGGTCAAATAACACTGCAGTTCTATGCCACCGGTTTCCTCCACACACGAGTAAAGCAGGACAGGTAAAGCTGGATGTCTAACATAGAGCAGTTGGAAAAGATTCTTGCATATGACGAGTGGTAGCAGAAATTATATGCAAAAACAGCTTAGGGTATGAGGGTACTCCATTCAGAGGGCCAATCTTTCACAAGCTTAAAGAATATGTTTACCATTGTTTCGTTGATCCTTTCCACCATTCCATAGGATTCTGGATGGTAGGGTGCTTCATAACCCCGCGGATTGCCATCAGTTTGTTCAACTTGGGAAGGATATGCAAAGCGAAATTGGTTCCGTTGTCTGTTAAGATGAACTGCGGAGAGCCATGTCACTATATGGCACACTACATAATAAACTTGGTGGTGAATGCCCCCAATCATTGATAGCCTGGGCTTCCACCCATCTCGTCAGATGATCAATTGCTACAATTATGTACTTTGATTGGTTTTCGCCAGTTGAAAAAGCCCCACCACATCAAGAGAAATGATATTCCATGCAAACTGGAGCTTAAACAGCTGGTATGTGGGCTTCTTGTAGAAAGGTTTCTCCACTTGGCATCTAATGGCAACAGCATACCATCTCCAGAACGTCATAATGCATGCTTTCCCAATAGTAAAGGGGTCAAAAAACTCCAACATTTTTTCAAAACCCACCATGTCTTACAGCCTGATGTGAATTCATAATAATTGCAGGTCTTTTGGAAGGTTTAAGAAAACTCAGCGTCAATTCACCAATCCGCTTATATAGTTCCCCATTGCGTAGGAAGATATCCTGACTAAGCATGTTTAGCACTTTGATCACTTATAATGGTTCATTATGGTCTTTGTTTACCACCATCTTCTCATACATAATTCCAGCCAAACCTGCCATAATAGCGACCATTGGTAGCCATAAAAAACAATCCGCATTTTGATGTTGTGCTTTCAGTCAGTGTACAATCTTGTAGTCATATTCTTGGAGCTTCAACGCCCATCGTGTGAGCCGCCCTTCAGGTTCCCATAGATTTTGCAGCCAGCATAAGGAGTCATCATCCGTTAACACTTGGAATTTCACCTCAGAAGGTATATTAAAAACATTTTATATGCATAAATCACCACTAAGCACTTTCTCTCAGTCATGGTGTGATTCCGTAAGTGACAGTTTAATTTTTTGGCTACAAAACATGATGGAATGCTCCACGCCATCATCATCAATCCGAGATAATACTGCCCCTACAGTGGAAAATGATGCATCCATTTGTCTTATGAATTTCTTATAGTTGAGATATTGAAAAATGGGTGCGCTCACCAGCGCAGTTATTAAGACATAAAAAGCGTTTTGGCACTGTTCTGTCCAGTCAAAGGTGCCATTTTTCTTCAACAACTCAAATAACGATGCCACAATACAACTGAGGTTAGGAATGAACCACCGGTAGTAACTGACCACCCCCAAAAAACACTTGGATATCTCGTTTATTACCTGACCAGGTCATCTTGATTATAGCTTGCACCTTTGCCAGCTGCAGTTTAAGCCCTTTTGATCCACTACTAACCCAAGGTATTCCAATGCTCTTTAAAAATGTGATACTTATGAGGCTTGATATTAGTATTAGCATTGAAAATCGGCGGAACACTTGTCTCAGGTGGTTAATATGCTCTGTGAACATTCATGAGAACACGTTGTTATCATTGAGGTAATCTAACATTCAGGACATCTTCAGATTACCAAATATTGTACCCATAGCACGCTGGAAGGTAGCCAGGGCGTTTCACAAGCCCTGTGGCATATGTGTAGGCTGTCATACCCTTTCAAAAGTGATATGGTGTATTTCTTTTTTTCACCACTGGCAATTTGATCTGCCAATACCACAATATTAATTCCATGGAAGAAAAATAAATAGCCCCTCAAGTTAATCTAATGCGTCATCAATACATGGAAAGGGGTAGGAATCTTTCTTTATAACGCTATTGAGATTTTAATAGTCAATAACCACCCGGTTTGTGCCATCTTTTTTCTTAACAATAAGCACTGGCGATGCCCATGGACTCTTAGATGGCTCCAACATCACTTATTCGATCATTTATCTAAGCCATTAGAGACAACCTCTTCTGCCGCCTTTGAATGCTGAATTGGCTGTGATCAAAATGGGAGGTTGGTCTCCCATATCACCTGATGCACCACCCCTCAGGCGCACCCCAAATCATGGTCATTGGAGGAAAAATACCTTGATATTTTTCAGATAAAGCTATTGCCTTATCTTTCTGTTACTCTAAAAATTCAGTTATAGCTTCCCACAGAACCACTGCCATTACGCCAAATGATGGATTTTTCGGTAGGCTGAGGTTCTCCCATGATCCAAAGTCATGAACATGGTGAACCTCATCAATATGGGCCAAATGTAGATAAGACACCACTTGGCTTTAAATCATTAAACCCCTTTTTTAGGTTCGCTAGCAATACCTTCACTTCCCCATTTTCTGGTAACAGTAGTCCCAGAGCCACATGATGTCCAACCATGATTGCTGGTAGGGCCCCACAATCTCCCCATATAGCCCTTCAGGGACATCTATTCTGAGCTCAGTCCCTATTATGCACAGATATCCAGAAGTATGCTCAATGTGCTCACAGCTCATAGCGGAATATCTTTATACTTAAAGATCTGGTTGGGAAGGGTTCTGGTCCTCCGCTTCGTTTTCCAATATTGGACAGGAATCACCCCGTCACTATATGCCAAATTAATCTGACTGGAGAGGATCAGATCCATTAGGATTCCGCTAGAGACCACGTATATGGGAATCTGCTGTCCCAAAATACTAATGGTTTCTTCCGCCATATTGACCATGGCTCTAAATAGCCTCATCAACGCAGCACTGATCATCATATTTTAGTTATTATTTGACAGAACCACCGCTGGAGCAGAAGCCCTAACCAAACCAAATCGCATAGGCAACGCGCTGTAAGCTCCTTTAGAAACAGTGCTCTGTGCCCCCACGGTCCCATACACTACTTTGTGATCCACATCAGGCTTTAGTGGAAGCTTGGCCACGAGCTTGATGGAAATTATATAAACTGGGGCACCAGGATCTATCATAGATCGGATCTTTGTGCTCTGAACAAAAATATCACAGTAGGTACACTCTGAATAAGAAAAACCATTGGTGTTTATTATGTGAACGTCCAAGGGCTTTTTGTTACCAAGGAAGGAGGTATACCCATACCAACATGAGGATACTCCTGAGCGATCTTTTCTACTGGAGTGGCTACATTAACCCCCACTAGGGAGGCGACGTCCGTTGAGGGTCCAGCATTACTATTCCGTTTTGTTCCAGGATTTGCAATGCATAAGGTTTTCTGCACATCTCAGCGTAACACAGAGACTGAAGGGGATTAGTCACTCTCTTAATGGTGGCTGAGTGATCCTCTAGAAGCTGTTGGTATAGTAAGTCGTCAGGCTGTGTTATGAGCTCAATGCAAAGAGACACTTGGGGATTGTTAGGGACAATTAAATTCGAATTAGGGGAATTAGAGCATCCCATCCCTACTCTGCTTGAGCTTTTCCCTGTTCAATCATACCAGATGGCACTGCATACACCTGCTGGTTGCCTGGACAATTGGACGCATAATGCCCTTTTCATCTTCACGAGAAGTAAGCTTTAATCAAGGGCTCACATCTATATTTTGCAACAAAAGGTCCAGTTTGAAAGTTATCAAAAGTATTGAAGTTAGGCCAAGGATGGGGAGCCTGAGCATAAGGAGGGTGAAAAAGATCTGCTGACATATAAGGTGAATGAATATTTCCTAATGGCTTATAACTAATCGTTGCTGTCTATATCCTGAGGAGTATGCCTCTGCGATAGCAGGAGCCTTACACTCCACATTGGGAGCACTGAACGTGGCGGAGAGATGGTGCAGGTGTTCACAATTTGAATAAGCCCTTTGTCTTCATCCAGTACATGAGACATAGCATTGTGCGGTTCATGTATGTTTGACTACTGCCATCATCACTATGCCTACATCTTAAGTGTTCAAAATATTGGCTTCTACTAAATCATGAGCTTCCTCTGTGAATCGCTCTGCAAACTCCACCATGGACTCGTTTTAGTGAAACTAGATGGTCAGAAAGCCAGCCTTGCGCTGTGACATCTTAAATTCGCCACCAAACAGACAGAGCACCGTCTCATTTACCTCTTGATAAGATACATAACTATTTTGGAGGCAACAGGTGACCTGATTGGCGCTCTCCACATCCAAAACGGAAAGCAACAGTTTTGCTTTCCGCCAATCCAAAGCCCCTTACATTCAAATTTAAATTGTTTAAAGTACCTGTTCAAGCTCCCATTATGACTGAAGGGCAGTAACTTCTCAATTTGAATGAAATTATCTTGCACCAGGCTCCGGCCGTGAGGAACAACCCAAATAGGTTCTGAACAACCAGGGGAAATGTTCCCTTGTGAAATAGTGCAGGGTTGCGCAGATGGATGAAAATCTGCCTAAATGGACTCAGAAGAAGTTGGGTTGCAAGGAGGGACTGCTGTGGCCCCCAAGGAATACTTGCTGGCTGATTTGTAGAATTCTTCTCCTGACTTGCCACTGATTGCACCTTGCCCCCATGTCTCAGGTTGTTTGGAAAAATGTTTATCAATTATTTGCTCAGCTTTAACCAAGTAACACCAACTCCGGACGTCTTGCACCTCCTATTGAAGCAAATTTTTATTAGTTTTGCAATTTGTGGCATAAATCTTACTCATAGGTCAGTTTACGCTCCATTGCCTGAAGCTGTGATAAAACGTCCTCCACTGTGCTTTGCATTCTTGCGTGCTGCCATCCAGTGTCACGCGCTTGTCAGTTGGCATCATCTATTTGATTAATTAGGGCGGCTCACTCTCACACCAGCTCCTTGTTGGCCCATCAAAGGGTATCCAATTACAATCGAATATTCACATGTTCTACCATCTCAATGAATGTAAGGGTAATTGGTCAGCTCCACTACGCCTGACTAACAATTACCAGTTGTATAACCTGACTAATCAATTAACGATATTCTGTGAATGCCAAAAAAGAGCTAGTTGTATGGTCAACTGTCTGAAGGGTACTTCACTTGATGCAAAGTTGACTAAACTCAACTGACAAAGAGTCAACGTGATCCATTATCTGTTGCTCTGTTAGGGTTACCCTTTATCTAATCTTAGCCATCGCTGCTTCAATTACTTTAAGCCATACTTCCAGTTCCATTATAAACCGCTCAGTGTTGCTTTCCCACCATGATGACATCCCAAATCCATTCTGCTGATAGAACATGTCAATCCAACAGTTCCCCTATCACTTGAGGTAACTCCTGATTCAACTTTGGAACCAAAACGTCCAAGTGACGGCGGACGTCCACCACACAGTTGTCCACATGCACAAGTGCCCCTTGAACATCTGAGAAAGAGTGATCAAGGCGGTTGAGTAAACGGCGCATATTGTTCTGCTGAGATTGAACAAACCGCATGATGTCCACAATCACAATGTTGTGGTGGGCCAGCACACTCAGTAGCTGGAAGATCAACAGCTGCACGTACGCAACTAGAATTTCCTTGGTGCCATGGGTACTAAGCTTATGAGACAGCCCCATGGTAGTCACGTATAGATAGGACATATAGAATGCATAGCGAACTTCTTGGTCCCGTTGATTGTAGAATAAGATCAGAGCATGCTCCCCTGCCTCATCATCATAAAGTCTATACCCCTGCGAAGCCAATCTATAATGTCCCGCAACTACTGGGGGTCACGTTTGTAGAGCAACCTTGTTGATCCTCTGCCAACTCAGGACAAGTTCCTAAATGCAAATCGATCATAGCATTTTCATTACTTGGCTCCATCACTATGAAAAGTACCAGTTCATCATTGGATGCTTCCCTAGCTTCCTAAGCTTATCGAGCGTGGAATCAAATCAGGTTTTGGCATAACAAGTGAAGGCTTTACATGATTCCATACTGCTAATAAGCTACAGTTACACCAGTGCCCCCCTGTAGTGAGCACCACTATTAAATTCTTAACATGATGGTTTGATTCCACCAAGCTGATTGGCACAGAGTATTAGACACTAAGCAACAGAATTGGTGATATGTGAATAGCTGACTCTTGATAGAAACAATAAATAGATATATGGAGCAATCTTTCCAATCAACACTTTATTATAATATAATAGATGTAGAACTTATCTGCCAACTACTATTAAACCTCCCCATCTTGTTCTTCCGCTTAACTCTTATATTTGTTATTTTAAGTTGAACTTATCTTCTTCTTAGTAATCCAATATTTGTTCCCTTTTAAGAGTTTTTATCTATTTTGAGGTTTTGGTAGAATTCCCTCAATTTGCCAAATTATCGATACTTTGATTAATTTGCTTCATACCAAATTAACTTTCTGCTCAATCTCAAGGATCGCATCAACTCTAATTTCCGATATGAGGTAAGGTTTAACTTATCATACTGTCATATCAAGTTCTCAACAATCATCCATAGCTTAATATAGCAAGACATTGACCCAAGTAGAACAATATTACAGAATAAATAAACAAAATTGTCTGTACATGTTATTGGCCATCAAGCATTTCCATCCCTTTCTGTATGTAAATCAATTCGCCATAATGATGAACCATGCCTCACTATGGTGGTTAAAGAGGAAAGACCCTGGACGGACGATTGACCTTATGGGCCCTTAAGCTGAATAACTATGACTTCTCAATCTTCCTTCAAGTGGGGATGACTTACCAAAACGCTGATTGGTTATCCCAATTGCCTATCCTGGCCCTTTATGCTTCTGAAGTGGACTGGATCTAGGAGTTCATTGCAGAACTGGAAGAGTGTAGCCAAGGGCCGTTGACAACATAACAACGCTTAAAGCAGATGGCTGCTCAGAATTGAGTTAAAACGGATTATTATATAAGAAAGTTGAGACCCCTTGGTTACCATATGTTTAACTAACTGCTTAACAAAAACCGCTCTGGAGGACCATGTTGCCATGGGGCATGGAGCAGTGAATAAAACCTGTTGATGACTGAGAGACCTCTGCTTATGAGAAAATATGATTGAGACAATCCAGGATGTTGTTGACTCGTGTTACACTTGTGCCAATCAAAACCCGCCCAAACCTCTATATCAGCATCATGTCTTGGGCCCCACGGCACCATTTGCCTAGGTTAGCATTGATGTTATTGGACCCCTACCTATGGCGATGTATGGTCACAGTTTTATTTTTCTTGCATTGATCATTTTAAGAAAAGGGTGAGGCTATCTCAGTTGCCTTTCTCACTTCCAAAGCGACTACAACTTTCTTGCTGAAGCAGGTCTTCAGTTGCCACGGCAGTCCCAATGTGCTGCTATCTGACAATGGTACCGATTTTACTTCCTGTCATTGAAGATCTTAACTCTCAAATGGGCACTTATCATTCTTTCACAACACCTTATCATCTATCTACCAACGAAGCTGTAGAATGAGCAACCGGCTTTTAGTTTCCATCCTTCATAAGATGGCCTCCCTGATCCTTCAAGATGGAATGAATACTTACCAGCTGCTTTAAGACCATATTTTGGTAGCTAACATTAAATCATTCAAATGTCGCTTTTCTGAGCCCTCTTTGGCTGAAAGACAATTTTGCCCTCCATATATGCAGCCTATAAAAACTTCAAAACCAGAAACCACTTACTTAGCCTTGAGAAGATTGGCTGAAAAAACTATTTAGGCTACAAGCGTTGGCCTCTAGATCCATGTAAACTATTTAATAAAGAAAGCTGATCAATGGAAGTCCTGGTGGCCAGTCCTTCCTGAGTCTTAATTAGGGGACCTCGTCCTGTTTTACTATCATTAACCTAGGGAATGAATGCATAAACTTGATACTCTATGATTAGGTCCTAACCAGATAATCTACCGTTAGGGTCTCAAATAATTAATTGCTTATGAAGAGTTAAGTGCCATTATAAGTCGGTTACATGATAGATTACTCCAAAATTATGTCCCTCATTGGCAATATCTTGAGGTGACATTGTTGGATATCATGAGAATCGGACTGACCAGAGTGGGATTTTAACTTGACTCATGTCGCAACTTGGTTGAAGAAACTCTACTAAAATTTAATGAACATTGAGACTGATGCAAAATAAGAAATCTCAAATGGGGAAAAGGAACCTCAAATTCCAGAAGGATCTTCTGATTCTAATAACAAAGGCACCAAGTCATCTGGAAAGATCTTGCCATTTGGAGGTCCCCAGAATTGACCGCCCTTGAAAAGAGGGCCAGATTTAAAGAAAGCCTACGCCACCTGCCACATCATCAAAAAGTCTCCTTACCCTACTCATTCCCAATTATCATGTCAAGTTCCTCATAGGAGAACCTAAATATCTTGGCAGTCTTTAGCTACCTTTTAAATTGTGATTAATAAAGATACCCTTAGGATCTTCTAGTATTTTTCACTAGTGATCAATTCGCCTGTTCTTATACAGAAGACCTTGCCTATTTAAATCAAACGGAGTAGCCTCAACGATGAATTTTTTGTTGGAAGATTGCCTCAGGAACTCAGTAACTAAGAGATTCCTCTGGAACCGCATTCAACTAATAATTGAACAGCCTTTGAAGGCCCTGACCTTTAGAGATGACAACAATGTCCTACAGTTTCCTGGTTTTATTTTTTGTAGTTTGGCTTGATTTTCATAGTTTCCAACTCCCATTGCTCAGGCCGGACAATTAGACCATATAGTCAGTCTTCTTTGGGGGTTAAGGTGGCCAGTACCAACATCATTAAATGCCATCAGCATTCTGATGGAATGCCCGTGAAATGGACAAATGTATAATCTTAGTCTGTAAACTTAATGCACACCTTGAAAACCTGATGTCTGGTTCCTTCATCTGCTGAAACAATCAGAGCGAGTAATGATCAGTGATGATGGTGAAATGGGGCACATATAGGTAGTTCCTAGAATGCTGATCTCAATAAAAAATAGCTAGGCAAATGTGATTTTTAACACTATAATTACATCCTTCCTTGCCCAAAACCTTGCTAAAGTAAGCTTATGGTGGTCAACCTGCTCTTCATATTATTGAGCTAGGTTAGCCCTGACTGCAACGTCACTAGATTTGGTAAAAAAATGACCGGCTAAAACGCAGATGAACTAAATAGGTTTATCACAAAGAGCAGTCCTTAACGCATTAAAAGCCTGTTCTTGTTCAAGATGCCACATGAAAGGCACACTTTTTTGTAGAAGGTAGACAAGGGGCTTGCTAAGCTGGAAAACCAAGGGATGGTCTGGCGAAAATAACCCACCATGACCAGGAACACTTGAATATCCCTAAGGCTCCAAGTGCGCAACATCTTCTTAATGGTGACAAATTTATCTGGGATAGGCTGAATTCCATGTGTTTAGATCTTTACAAGGAATTTAAATTCAGATTAGAAGAAAGGGCTCTAAAGGTTTAAGCTTTATGGTGGTCTTCTAATACTATTAAAGTTTTTCAGGAGATGTTTCATGTGACCATTGAATGTTTGCAAGAAGATAGTAATCTCATTAAGATACACAATGACAAGGGTAGCTTTAAGTTTCTAGGATCCCTTCCATGGCGCGTTGGAAGGTAGAGGGCGCATATCAAAGGCCTAGAGCATCCTAGTTTTAAAATATACCCTTGTTAGCTATAATTGAGCATTCTTATTTGTCATCAGGTGCTTTATCAATTTAGTATATCTTCTAGTGAGATCCATAGCGGAATTATTGAGACCCAGGAAGCAAGCATAGAGAGTCATTTATCTAGGGAAAAAGGTAACTGTCCTTCTTGGTAATGGCGTTAAGCCTTTAATAATCCATTATTACATGATGCCTGGCATCTTTCTTTAAAACTAAGAAGAAAGGGGAGGCACAAGGGCTATGAGAAGTCATTAATAGCCCAGCTTCAAGTACCTGCTTAAGCTCAACAGTTATATGCACTTCTTCAACATTACTCTTTTGGCAGGGATGAAATCAAATGGGTTGATCAACCCCAGTCTCAACATGAAGTTAAATGAATTCATTTTTCGCAATTTTAGTTAGAGGTTGAGAAGGGGTCATAGTATCCTTCTAGTAATTTCTAAACTCAGCTCCGTAGTTTTCTGGTGAACTCACGCCCAATTGAGGTGAAGCTTAGAGCTATCAAAGGGGTGATTCTAACCTTAAATCCGTTAGACTTCCAAAGCTACAGAAGTCATCAATAACCTCATCAAGAAGGAGGCAAACATAAGCGGCTGAGGTATTAGGCCCCAATACCTAGGTTTGTCAGCGAGGTTAGCCAGAAACACTAATATGCATCAAGCATAGCCAAGATCTAACATTCCTAGAGAAATCATTATCTCTTTGATGAATGGGTTATCCACTCCTCGTATCTCCAGGTTTTGTCCTAAGGGAATGCTGATATATACCTGGGTATTGTTGACCTGGGACTTTGCCAGTATAGTAGTTGCTTAGGTATATAGATGGGTATGTCCTCTTGTACATCTGTTGCAGGAGGGGTATCCCTACTCATGGACATATTACATGATATTTTACCTGTCAATCTGACTTTCATCTTTCCAACAGTAAAGCCCAAGCTAAGACTTTCATCTTGGCGCCACAGAATTATTTAAAATTCATTGGGACCTTATGTCCTAAAAGAGATAAAAAATTCTTCAACATAGTGCATTATGGCGGAATAGTCATAGAAAACTGGGTTCCAAGGAGAAAGTCTTACCTTGGGTTTTCTAACTCAAAGGCTGATATTTTCACTGGAAGCTTTATAAAGTGAATGTGCAGCGAAGAATAGGCAAAGATAGATAAGAGCATTGTAGTCCAGCTGACCCATAATTATGTAGTGAGGCAAGTTGGAATCTACTTTGATATGTTTTATTATTTTATATGAATCGACATTCACAATTGCACCACCTTTGACAATGACGTAGAAAGACACCTTGTGAGAATAAACAGCGATATGCGTAATTAAACTCCTAAACTGAGGGGACATAGTGAGAAAAATGGATGGTTCATAAGAAGAAGAGTAAGCGTTATCAGGTTCTTCATTATAAACAGGTAACAATTTGTCATCTAGTATGACAACATTAGACTTATTATATGTTTTTAAACATTCTTGGGGCCGTAAAGAGATGTCAGCTTGAAGCACTTTGTCCTTCATGATGACTGCCCTTTTCCCGCCTCCTCAGTGAGTCTTTTCCAAAAGCTTTGGCGCTATGATGGGCTCCATTGGGTAGGTGCATTAAGGTCTGAGGTTCTTTTTTAACAACGTGGACTTATGGACAGCTGAGAGAGGTAGATGTATAGGACTTAGGATGTAAGGTAGACGCAAATATTTATTAAGAGCTTCCTTAATTCCCCTGGATACAGATAAAATTGCTTTTCCAACCAATTATGTACAATTGGACCTCATCATACAATTCCACCGCAGAGGTTACAGAGGTTAAGGCGTCATCCAATGTAATATAATTAGTGGTAACCAAGGGTTGTGTTTGGACATAGAATCAGCTGGCAAACAACACGGTACTATCTCCTTGTACATATGATTGGCCACAAACTCCTGATTCTGAATGGCCAAGTCCAGTCAGGTTGCTTCCAAACTCCTAAATTAGGGCTCTTTGAACCTTTTAACAAGTGTGACATTACTTTGATTGTGGAGTCATAATTTCCTGAGCTGTGCATCAGTCAGAAGTGATGTGCTTTAAATTTTGGTGATCAGTGACCTCCTTCATTAAGCTCTCATAAACATACAAGAAGGGTGTGATACTTTTTCCTGTCTCAGGGTGAATTTCTCCTTGAAACTGGATTAGAGTTAGTCACAATAGGAGAGAAAAAAGTGTTGATGGAAGGAACTGGAGAATGCTCATAAATTTTGGTTTCTTCATAGTTATGAGGGCCTGTTAATCAATTATCATCTTAATCCTTCTAGATCATCCCGAATCTTACCCCAATTTCAGTTTAGAGAGGTAGCTGAGGCTTAGAGTAAAACTTGATCCTTCAGAAAACATCTTAGTAGTTAGATTGAGCAGCTGACTCTAAAAGTTAATCATGAAAGTTTTGAAACTATGACAGGTCTGTTCAAGCTTAGTGATGCGTATATCTGTGAGCTTGATGAATCCAATAATATATCCACTTCATCTGCCAAGACAATTATTGAGACTCAAGGATCAAGAGGTAATCCATCTAAACAGAACTTGCATCCTTGAGCCACTTTTTGCAGTTTGATCTTTATCAGGCAGCGTGCATCATTGAGTCATCTGTTTACATATGTCATTAGAATTACCAAGAGTGTATAAGGGACTAGAAGGTCCTTGGGGTCCTAGGAACCTCCAGGCTCTTCTAGCCCTCTAGGGACTTCTGTACCTTCTGGTCTCCTAGGCCCTTAAGTCCCAGAGGTGATATTATGGGAAGCTAACTCCTGGTAATGTTGATGGAGTGTATGAACAAGGATCTCGATCTGGTTAGGGCACTAGCTCCAGGTAGTTTCAAAGATTTTTAAATTTTGACAAAGCTTGTTCTTAAGGTAACTAATAATCTCCTAATCTAGCATATCAAGTTGGAAAAAGTCTTATCAATCAGCTAATGGCTATCAAGGATGGCTTCCCTAATTGTCATAAATGCATGAGGTAACACCATTATAAAAACATAATATTTGAGTGTAGTGTTTGAGTGATTTTAGTTGTTGCGCTACTTCATGGAAATGTAAAACAAATACATATAAATGTGGTGTATAGCCAGATAAAAGAAGCTTCAAAGATAGCGTTAAGTACCAAAGTTAATTCTTTTTAAGGGTAGTAGAGCCAAGTAATATAAATCTCACATTATGGAATGCACCAAAGAGGCTTAGGAATGACTGGAGCATTATTCCAGTAAGTAGATGCACTTCAATAGTTGTTAAGTAATCTCGTTGATATTCTTAAATTAGAGTTGATAAAGTCATGATCAACGTGTGGTAAGGTGAAATGGAAAGGGCCCAAAATATATGCTTTTAAGAGGTATAGGGATTACTTCATACTGAAAGGTGTTGATCCAACGAGTTATGTTTATAGACCAATTAGTAGGTGGCCTTCTTTTTTACTAGTATCCTCCATTTTTTGATAAAAGTTTAACGGACAGCTTGGAAACCCCTTTAGTGAGCACTACTTATGTTGGATTAAAAGTTCTCATGATAGTAGCTGAGGTTCAAATTGGGCATGAAGCTGTAAGACTAGTAGAGTTTGATGAAGACAAAAAGATGGGCGAAATATGCTTATATATTGAGTTAAAAGATTTTTATATTTATAGGGTGTGTGAGGACATGGTGCCAAGAGGACCTCCATGGCTTCATATGATAAGGATCTTATACATCATTCCATATTGACTGAATAGTTAATGAGCTCATTGTTCTTCATCATCCTCATGACAACTGTCAGGATTCCTACCCAAATCAGATATTTGGATGATGATGATGATGATGGTATTGAAACCCAAGATGTCAAAGTAGCTGAAATTATTATTGAGGGTAATCCCTGACGAATTTCAGACCCCTTGACAATGTGGATAGTTATATAACAAATGCGGTCACATAGTATCGCCTAAAAGCCCCTAATATTGAGGTTTAAACCTGATCTATGCGGCAAACAAATCCTAATGACCAAGTTACTAAGCCTGCTACAGAATCCCCAATTTGTAACAATTATAGATCTAAGCTTGGACCGCTTGGAAATGGACTTCTAACCTCCCTGATCTCCTTTACAATTTTTAATTCTAAGCAAATAAAGATTACCTTTTTCGATCTCTTTTAATAAAAATTGTACAACACATATTTGGAATTACCTCACCAGACAAAGTATCTGGAATAAAAACTTTTTTACCAAGAAAAGCAAAAGGTATAATCCAATACCCAGGAGCTTCAGGTCACCTGGTCTTGAAAATTAAAAAGGAACAAAAGGTTTAACCCCTGATCCTGACAAAACTAGTGCTCCATATCTGGTATACCCAGAGTTCACAGTGTAACTATTATACAATGAGCAATAACAATTTGGCGTTAGACCCCTCTCTTGATCAAGAGCGCCTTAACTTTGTGTCAAAATTATCCGCTGTGACACGTGAGATGGAACAACAATTTCTCACCATTGAGAAAAGCAACTTGAGCTTCATGATTAAACTACTAATTTAAAAAGTGAGATTCAGCAGTTAACCCTATTCATTGCCACCAAATTGGCCTTTCATGCCACCCATGAGTGAGTATATTCAATAATTGAAGATATAAATGACTTACATAGTAAGATGGATGCTCTTTATCCTCCCATATTTTTCAGCAATAGCAGTTCCTCTTTGGGTGAAACTGCACCCTCAATGTCCATTCAATTCATTTAGCCATTAACCGCCCTTTAATGGCACGTTCAGGCCGTTGTTCAAAGAGAAGTACGTCCCAAGCGAAGGGAGCATCTTATCATTCCTATTTTGTTATGAAAGTGCCATGGAGGAATCTGCTGACAACAACGTCTCAGAAAACTAACTAATTGCCTTAGTCGCATAGCTCAAGGCATTATAGTCCCCCATCTAATGCGTTGCCAGACTTGGGATGACGCCAAGGCTAAGTTGTTTTAGTAATTTGAAAGCGACTTAACTTTATCCAACCAATAGCAATCTTTTATGGGCATAAGCCTTAATTGAGGAGAAACAGTCACTGAGTTAGCTCACCATTTTTACCTCGAGGCTCAAACTTTGGTTGCCAGAAAACGTCTTACTCTAGATGACATTATCACTTCTTCGTTTTTGGCGCTTAAAAATATGCCTAAAATTGTAATTTATCCTAAAGTGGTGAAGTCTAACTGGATGTTTCTCCTCCATATCACAGAAGCCATTTTGGAGATTCTGGCTAATCAAATCAAACCCACTGGTAACTTTTTTTTCATTTGGCGTAACTTTACAAGCAAAATTACATGAATTAATACAAGTAAATCCTAATCGCCTGTTGTAATTTTGCTCCAATCTCCTCAGATTCTCCACCAGCTGCTCCAGTGTGGGGAAGCGGCGAAACTCCCCCGCCATTTTCCATATGACAGGAAAACGCGCTCAGACTGGTTCACCCAGTCATTCCAAACCCATGGGACAATTTATTCCTCCCATCTGATCTCGACGCCCACCTTGCTTGTACCCAAGTGGTACCTTGCTGCCCCCTGGTGCTCCCCTGGAGCAACATGCACTATGGCCTAAGGGTCAAATATGGGAAACTATTCCCACACCACGACCAAGCCATTATTGAAATGGCACAGGCGTTGATGACACCCGCCAGATTTATAAATTTCTTCCCCTACAAGGGGTATTTCAACCTCAGCTTCACCCGTGATGCTGACGCTGCCACTGCAGAAACTGTGCCCCTGGTATTTCAGGGCCCCCTCTCCCCACAACTCAGACCTGGCTCCCAGCGGACACCACTTTGGTGGTCCAGTTTTCTGGTTTGCTCACCCACTTCCCCCTGAAGTGCTCCACCACGAGCTAGTGGATGGTTTGGCAGCCTATGGCTATAACCTCATCTTACAATTTGTGGTCCCAAATGGGGCCACACAACTCGCTGGGCCTCAGGCATATGCCACAATCAGCCCTGAATTTAGTAAAATTGATGTGTCAATTCCCCCTCGCACTGTTATTCATTCAGCGCCCGACCATCCATTTAAGGCCTGCGTCAAGGGCGGGTGGATGATCTGTCCATCATGTTTCAAGTTGGACCACTTGAAATGCAAGTGCCCCTCCTTAGCCACTTCTGATGGATTGGATGACTCTTCCACTGACCTCCAATCTGCTGCCCACCCCGTACAAGTTCTGGATTGGCACAATACTACCTCCCCCTCCCCAAAACTGGAAGCTGCAGCTGCACCTGCAACTACCAATCAGCCTCCGCCTCACCCCAATGCCACAAAAGATTCCCAGATCAAGCATCAGATTGGATCTCAGTTTGATCCCATTCTTTCAAACAAATCAACCAAACCTTAACCATACACCAATTCCCAAATTCAATTCAACCAAAACCCATGGGAGTTATTGGCTGAAATTGAGGAATCAGGTAAGCTCATTGAAGAATCATCTCTGCAAATTGAGAAGTTTGTTAATGAAGAATGGGACGCCAAATACCCCATTCAACTATATACCCCACAGCCAAACACCAAATCATTTTGCAGTGATCACCAGCTTGTAGTCAAAGCAGCTGCAACACCAGATTGTTGCCCCCTTCATAAAGCTGTCGCCAAATCAGTGGCGATGCTAACAGGAGGAATTACACCTCCCGTTATCCCCAAAAGTCTTACTCAAAAGAGTAAAATCACAATAAAAAATTTATAAAAAAATGTTAACGATGCTATCCAGAACGAGGCAACTATATCATGGAACCCAGAAAGCTAGAATAACCCAAACTAACATTGCCACGTTCGTTAAACTCCCAGATGCCTGCATTAAAGCTGAAAAAGCTTTAACTGAATATATCAGTGCGATTTACCTAGCTGGCAGTTTCCATGAAATTACTAATTATTAGCAATATCAAACAAAATGCCAAAGATGCCCCAATGCCCTTAATGTCTGCCTTGACACGCACTCTACTATTGGAGGAAGAAGCTGCTGCCAAAGGTGAGCCCCCTGATCCCCCTCCCCTTCTACCATGGAGGGATAAGCAGTTTCCGCTGCCCACCTGGTTGGTCGTTTTGTTTAAAGTTTCACTCAATCCGCCCATCTGGGCGTTTTGTTTGAATCAATTAGTTACTTTAGTTTTTAGTTTTAGTTTTGGTAATGTCTGTCCCCTGGTCAGCTTAACTCGAATAAATATAACAAATCAAACCCACTGGTCCCCCTCACTTTTATAATACAAAGCCTTGGACCCAAGTAATAGCAGTTATCCCCCCCAAGTCGCCAACCCCTGAATTATCTTGCACTATTTGCAAGATAAACAACCATATGGTAACATGTCAGAAAATCTCTTTTCCAAAAAGTGGGCTCCACTAGTGTGCAAGGCCAACCAGTATGAAGAAAGGCTGACCTTACTGTTTCACTTTTATAGGCGTACCAACCTCATACAAGTCCACGTCCAACCCACTAACATAGCAGACCAACAACTTTGCCTTAGCCTCAAGGTCTCTGGTGTGCTCCGCCGAGTCCTGCCCCCATCCTGGGTGTCCAAGGCAAACCTGCACTGCCCCATTCTCCTGACCCTTTGCCAACCCCTCTGGGCATGCCACGATGAGTCCATCCCTCATCCTGGGCGGCTATGGCAATCCTGAGCTGCACACCGCAGATGATGGCCAGTCAGCACATCATTGTTGGTGGCCAGTTAGCCAGGTTACCGCCAGTTCCTCATAGGAAGGAAGTGTGGGAGCCGGCAGCGCCAGCCACTCCAGGCGTGTCACCCCGCGCCTACTTTGGGGAATCCCCAGTCCCATCTTCTCCTAATTTAGCAGACTAACTACTAACAACTAAAATAAAATGGATAAAAGAGAGATCTTTATTGAAAGGGAATGACAACTATTTATACCCTAGGCTAATGCCCTATTCACAACCCATTGGCCATCAAGACAGAACTTAGTATAATCATCAGTCATCCATGGTACCAATTTCCTTACAATCCGCTCATCCTGTTTACCAAATATTATGTTGACTCATCCTTGGCATGAGTCTCTGGTCAGTCATAGATAAATTTCTATTATAAACATAACTTTTGAGCATCCTCAGAGTAAGTTTCTGGTACTCCAAATTTGGCAGCAAACTTATAATTAAACAGTTGATAACAAAAACTTTGGCTTTCCACTGAAAAACCAAAATAATTTTTCATGGCATTTAGAGCAGGAATAAGATTCCACCAAACTTGAATTCAAGTCAGTGAAATCATCATCAGATAGCTGATATGAATACATCAGCTTTCTGACGGAAATTCATACAATCACCCACATTATTGGAGTTGGCGCTGAACTAAGAATTTACTGAACCTAAACAATTATTATTTTTATAACATTAAATAATTTTAAACTAGGCGATTAGCCAGCAATCACACCTGACTAAATGACAGCCCTAATTCTGATATTATTGGGAGAAAACATCTGGTCAATTTCTGACAAAACACTTTTCACATCTTTCTACGTAGGTCAGAAAAAGACCAGTTAGTATAGGGAAGGAAGCTCCGTATGCTGACAACAATCAAGTACCTCAAGACCCTTGTATAAGCTCTAATACTAAACCCAGCACCTAAGGATGCTTTTTGTTAACGGCGCCTACAAAAATTGATGTACCCCTTTCTATCCAAAGAAATAAAGGTCTTAAGCTTTCTTATTTTTACTTTGGTCAGCTACCCAATCAACTCTTGGAGGTCAGTTCCTCTATGGAAAGCCAGGTGATGGCAGAATTTTTTTAAAAGCATCAAACAACCCCAAGCTTGGCCGCAGAAAAATCCTCCACTTGCTTAATTAAAAATAAACTTAAATGTTTACTAGCTGTTAATTCTCCATTCAGCTCTTTGGTGGTTAGAGAAGAGATAGTCATTCATAAGGTTAAAGTCTTGCCAATAATTGATACTGGCTCGCCAATTAACGTAATATCCCCTTGACTTATCCAAAAAATAAAAAAGGGGCTAAATTTGATTCATGACGTTGAATATAGGATGGCTAGTAGTCAGATGACTAAACCAATTGGGGCGTATTCCGTCTTACCTCTCTAATTTGGTAAAGCTTCTAATTACTGCCTACTCTATTGCACATAAAACAATAATTACAAGTTGCATATTGGAGTCTCTATAATGCAGGAGTTCAATTGCATCATCAGCCATAAAATAAAGTACCTTTAACTTTTAGGTTATCAGATCCTGTTAATATTTGATACCCCGTTAATAGTAAAGGAGCCCCTAAAAAACGAACCTGCCTCCTAGGAATATCCATCCTCTCCTTGTAAAGTCAAATATAAATCCTTAGCTGAAAAACTAAGTTACCCCCTGAGGCTGTATGCATCAAAGATGGGATCCCTCTATATTCCCCCAACCTATTACAATACCCTCTGGCTCACAAGTGATTGTGGATACAGAGATCAAGATTTTTACCTCTCCTAATCAAATCTTGGAGCTAAGTGGACACCCAAACCCTTCAATCAAAGAAGCGTTGACCTTTTCTGGGATTTTGGATCCTGCCTATGGAAAATTTATCTCTATCTTAGTAGGTAATCTAATAAACTAGACACTACAAGTCCCTCATCATGACCCTATTGCTTACGTAAAGTTATGTACCATTTAGAATATCGCCGTTTAGTTGTTTTGGCTCTTTACAAGATTTGGGGTTTTTTACCCACCATAGCTCAGGTTGAAAGGTTTATTGGGGATAATATCACCCCTAAAGGCCGCCAGAACATCAAAGACCTCCTTGAGGAGTATGGTGATATATTTTCCTCAGGACCAAGTGACTATGGAAAAATGTCTGGGTTAAATACTAAATTGATACTGAGGCTCAACCTCCGTTCAAATCTCGGCCATACCACAAATCCAAAGTTGAGGAAGATCAAGTGGCCCTAGAGCTACAGCAACTGTTGGAAGCTAGGTTACTCATGCCTTCTAAAAGCCCACGGGCTTCCCCATTCTTATTAATCTAGAAAAAGGATGGTGGCCACCATGTTGTCATGGATTATCGCTGCCTCAATTCAATCACAAAAAAGATAGCTATCCATTGCCATGTATAGATGACTCTTTACGCTTGATGTCAGGTTCCCAAAATTTTTCCACTATGGATCTTGTCAGCGGGTACTGGAAAGTTGATTTATTGCTAGAGGATCAGGAAAAATGCGCTCTAATCTCAAGTGAAGTATTGTTTGAGAAAACAAATGTCGCAGATTTTATGTAACGCCCATGCTACCTTCCATTTGCGCCATGGATTTAATTTTAGTTGATTTAAATGGTCTTGTGTGTTAACTTATCTTGATGATATTATCATTTTTTCAAGAACCTTTACCAAACACATAGATCATTTCAGGCAAGTTTTTCTGTGGTTACAGCAAGCTTCACTAAAAATTAAAACCATTAATATGCTCCTTCTTTCAGAAGAAATGGATTTTCTAGGTCATAAGATATGTAAAGCTGGAATATCCCCAAGGACAACAAGGTCATCACCATTTCCAAAATGTCCCCTAAATCCTATTAGACATAAAATTTTTTCAAGATAATAGGGTAATTAACGTCAGTTTATTCCTCACTGTGCAGACACCTCCGAGCCTCTAGTGTCTTTAATGAATAAAGGGATGCTCTTCCAATAAAAAGAAGAATAATAGAAGGCCTTTTGTCCTGCTATGTGTCTCTCTCCCACTCTCTAGTACTTATAAATCCTTATACTAACAAACCTTTTCTCCTCTTTACTGATAATAGCAATATAGCCATTGGAGCCATACTATTGCAGTATGATGAAAGCATAAAAGATCATCCTATTACCTACTATAACAAAACTCTAACCAGAGCTGAATGCAACTATAGAATTATAAAATGCAGATGCTTGGTGGTACTACAAGCTGTTAAGTATTTCTTACCTTATTTATAGGGGAAACATTTCATTTTAATCACAAATTCATTCTTACTTGTGATGGCTACATCAAAAGAAGGACCAATGAAGGGAGGTTAGTCCAATGGGCGTGAAAACTGCACAACTATGACTTTTCCATTATTCATTTGTCACGAATCTATATGACTGAAGACAAGCCACATTTATGACCAACGGATCATTGGAGATATTCCGCCAAAGATTCAATAAACAGAATCCACCAAGGATGTTTCAGAGATACAAGTATTCAAGCGCCTTAGGATGAGGTGATATTGGGTTATAATGGGTCATTATCAGATCACTTTCAAAATAAGGTGATAAAGAAATATTGACATTTGACGAAGATAATTTAGATCTCCTTGAATTAGGGCAATAAAGGGTTAAAGAACAACAAGCTGAAACCAATGAGAATACAGAGGAACTAATAAACTAAGCAAAAGGGTTAGTACCAACTGAGGTCACTGAGATATCAGCGAGAAAAAAGATTTAGGAAGAGGAGGTTTTTAGAGTTAGTAAGAAAGGAAGTGAGAGAGAGTGGACTAGAAGAGGTCCGCTGAGATTATTAGATTACAATAAAAGAAGAGTTTTTGGGGAAATTTCTCCATTTTTATTATAATTTGTTTATTTATGTGTGTTCTGAGGACCTGACAATCTTCATATTGTCTATTCTAATTGCTCACGGGTGTAACCCTGCGCAAAAACCTTTCAGTGGATATATAGGGTATCGCCAAATTTACAACAGTGGTGCTCACTACAGGGGGCTATTGATCAATTACAATATGATAAAAACTCAGTCACCGGCTATGTCACATCCATATTGCTTCAATAAGGAATCTGCATGACATGCTGGGAAAGTTGCTTATGCTGAAAACTTGAAACTTGCGCTGGATGCTGTTCTCAAAAGACAATATGAGATGCTCCAGGAGGTTTGAAGTGATAAGCTGCCTCCATTTGATTGCAAAGGAAATATTCATGGTTTCTTTAGGCAATTTGATTTTTTGATGGAAGGAACCTCAGATTAGCGGAAGGCGAAACTGTTGATCTCCACCTTGGATGTTGGGAGCGCCAATCAAGTCACTTGTTACCTTTCAGGAAGTTCCGTTACATACCAAGAAGTCAAGGAGATGGTGCTGCAGTTGTTTAATGAAACTGCAAAGATGTTGCAGTGGAAGAGCAAGTTCTTGACCAATGGATTTCAGCGTAATGAGACCCTCACCGCATTTTCTGAGAAACTTACAGTGGAAACTCACGTGTTTATTGGGGCAGGTATTTATCCAAAGTCAACGTGTGCATTACAATGTCCTCTGCAGTGAATCCATACCACGAACTTAACATTGTCATGGCCCCATTGTTGGAGGACAACGTACCCCTCTTAAAAATTTATTCAGTTTGTACGCCGCTTAGCTGTAACTTTCCCTCCACCCAATATAAAGAAGATTTACACTGTCGCCATTGAGAAACCTGATCATGCGGGGAAAATCAACTAGTCAGTGCAGGTTCCACCAGATTACCCACCACAGTTCAAAGTAGCTCCATAACTGTCAATTGACAACTGGCCAGCTACTGCTCTGGCCCTAAATATGCTGACCAGCAGCAGGTGTTCTATTGACTTGGGCCTGATTATGCCGATCATCTTCAGGTCAACCTTCCACATGGGCCAACTTATATCAAGCATGGACGCAGGTCCGACGGGGTAAAATGTTTCAATTGTGGTCACCCTGGGCACCTGGGACGATAATGCCCCAATTGACAAATTCCTTCCATACAGCAGGATCAATGCTATCTGGGAAAAGTCAGAGCAGAGTAGAGATGGGACCCCCCCCCCCTTGGGTTGGGACCATCTAGTACTAAAAAAAGTAGAGATGGGACTCTCTAACTCCGATATCTCAAATTCAAATGTCCCACCTGAATCTACTTAACTATTTACAGCAGAAGCCTCTCAGTATGATGATACATTTCTCTAACAGCAGCCGGTTGGGGGAGTAAATGTGTTAACAAAAGTACAAGACAAAGATATGGTGGACAAAGGGTCTCTGGAGCGACCCAAGCCTTACGCTTGTCAGATGTTTGATCAAAGTTAATCAGAAAAGCTGGACCCGTTTACAGATGCGCTGTCCCAAAGAAGAGTAGAGGTCGCCCTCCCAGTGGATAACATTGCAACAGGGTACCTTAAAGTCGGTGTGAAAATTTTAAGCTTCCTGGGAAAGCGTGAACCGCTGAATGTACATGTAGTAAATAGCCAACATTTTCTTACTCAGAGTGCTCTTACTGTGACATTGTGGTAGCCAAAACCCAAGTATGAGCTATAATCGATAAGGGCGCTCCTGTTAACATTGTCATCACTAAGTTGGTGGCGAAGTTGACTTTAAAGCCTGATATAGACCATCAAATGGTGTTTGAAACCGCTGGAGCAGAAACCACGGTCTCTAAGGGAGTGTACAGCGCATTTCCTTTTGCAGTTTGGATCCATTGTTATTGTGGCTCCATTGGTAGTATTACCGAATAGTAATTACAATCTGTTGATTGGGACTGTCTTTATGCGACACTATGGGGCTTCGTTGACATGATGGAAGAGACCTTTGCAATTTTGGGACAGCGGATCCCAATTTACTTTACATCCAGTGGAGTGCTTAAGGGCTCGGTGCATATGGGACAGATCAACCTTTCCTACAGTGACGGGGTGATTCAAGTGCTCATTCATCAGTTAAAAGGGAAGACTTGACCCCTTCCACAGCAGATATATGAATACTAAGGGCTACCGCTTAGAGCAGCTGGGCCTATCTCCATCTCCTCCGGACATCAATTAATAATAAACACCAAGTTAAAGGTGGAAGTGCCTGCTGGGCTCTATGGATATATCATTGGCCTTATAAGCAACCATGGCTTGATCCCCACGTAGCCCCAGGCATCATACTTCTGGGCCATGGGGAGATCAAGGTATTAGTAGCAAATCTTAATAATGTACCAATTTGAATTCGCAGGCACCAGATTGTAGCATATTTACATTTGAACTCAGTTTGGGAGGTCACTTAGGTTCACGAGTTCAGGTGTCAGTATAAATTTGGTCTGCCCATTGAACCACACCTCGGTGTAATGGTGGTTGTAATGCGTGAGAATTTAATGGGACTATAGGAAAACCAGAAGGGATCATGTGGAAGCTTTATTTAAAAAATACAAAGAGATTTTTGCTGTCAACAATAATGATTTAGTGTGTGCTCAGGGGGTTGTTCATTGGCTGGACATTGGGGATCATCCCCCCATCAGGTCTTGGACAATCTGCCAATCAAGGGCAGCTGAAGAAGTCATCACTGAGGAGATTGACAAGATTCTAGAGCAGGGATGCTCAAACCATCTAAGAGTCCGTGGTCTTTGCCTGTTCTGATTTTAAAAAGAAGGACAGCACTAACCACGTAGTAATTGATTACTGGAAGCTCAATAGTATCACCAAAAAAAGACTCATACCCTCTTCCACGGAATAATGATGCGCTGGATGGTTGGAGCTCACTTTTTTGGTGATGAACTTGATATACAGTTATTGAAAATTGAGTTGCCCACAGCAGAGCAAGAGAAATGCGCCGTAATCACATCTAAAGGGCTTTTCTAACTGACTCATATGCCACAAGGTCTGTGTAATGCCCCGGAAACGTTCCAATGAGCAATAGACACCATTCTGGGTGACCTGAAGCTGTCGTGCATACTTGTGTACCTCAACAATATCAACATCTTCTCCCGCATGTTCACTGAGCACCTCACTCATTGGAAGAGGTAATTCGCCGACTGGCTGAGGCCAATATCAAGATCAAGCATTTTAAATGTCACTTCTTCAAGGATCAGCTGGAGTACCTCAGTTTTGTGGTGGATGTGACCAGGCTGCGGTCCCAACCAGCCAAGGTGGAGGCTATCCAGAAGATGACCACGCCAATTAAAAAGCGGGACATTCAAGTGTTTTTGAGGATGGTGGGTTATTACTGCCGCTTCATACACAATTTCATTTGCATTGGTGGTCTGCTGTTTGAGCTACTAAAGAAGGATGCCATTTTTGAATGGATGAGATGGCGCCAATGCGCCTTTGATACACTTCAAACGGCGTTAATCAGTGTGCCTGTGTTGTGCTACCCTAATTTTGATAATGAGTTTATCATGTAGACGATGTGTCCCTTTCCACTGTTGGGGCAGTCCTATCTCAGAAGGACGATGGGGAGGAGGAGCACCCCATGGTGTTCTGCAGTTGTAGATTGAATTTTCATGAGCGTAATTACACCATAAATGAGTGGGTTTGCTTAGTGGTGATTTATGTGCATAAGCAGTTTTGAGTATACTTGCATGGAGTGAAGTTTAAGGTTATAATCGATCATGCATCGTTGTGCTGGTTGCAGAATCTAAGAGAGCCTGAGTGGCGGCTAGCTTGATGGGCTCTTAAGCTGCAGGCTTATGACTTCAAAATCCTTCACCAACCTGGAGTAAAACACCAAAGTGCCGATTGCTTATCAAGATTGCCAACAATTGCAGTTACGGAAGATTTAAGTGACATGATGTATGGCAAAATGCTCATTGGAAAGTATGATGATGAACTACCTCATGTTATTAAGGTACTATATGGAATTAGGGCCAATACATTTAAAAAAAGGGAATTGTATAAGCAGATTGGGGACACTACTCTGAATATCCCCAGAACTTCCACCAGAGAAAATATTATTATGAACGCACACTGAGCAGTTGGCCATGGTGGAGTCCAAAAGACCCTTGAATTGTTGAGTCCACGGTATTATTGGGAAAGCATGCAATTTGACACGCTTGAGACACTACCCTGCTGCCACCAGTGCCAAGTGGAGAAGCCATTATGCCAAAAGACTTTGTATCAGTTAATAAAACCTCACTTTGCTTGGCATACATTTTCTAAAGATGTCATGGGACCTCTGCCAACTGGAGCTAACTGGTCTAAGTCATCCTAGTGGAAATTGACCACTTGACCAGATGGCTCGAGGCATGGACAATATGGGATCTGGGGCAGTTACTATGGCTAAGGGTGTAATGGAATGTATCATTCAGCATCACGGCTGCCTACAGCTTATCCTTACTGACAATGGCACTAATTTTACCCTTCACATCCTTCCTAAGCTCAACGAAATGATGGCCATCCACGGGGTTCTAACAACCCCTATCACCCTGAGTCCAACGGAATGGTCAAATGTGTTAATGGGACCCTGGTGAACATACTACAGAAATTGGTTACAGATAGGCCTTCCGATTGAGAACCCTCCTTTCTACCGCGGTGTTTGCACACAATATTAGCTAACATTCCACCATGGGGAAAAGCCACTTCCAATTGCTTTAAAGATGGCATTCTGCCCTGCCTGCGCTTCTATATGCTTGTGTAGAGGACACCAGCGGCATGGATACAAAACGCTATTTGACAGCCCTAATGAGTATGCTGATTAAATTAAAAACTGAAGCGTACTCGTTCAGCTTAGCCAAGAAAATTAAAAACCAGGCTGCAAATCAGATACAACGGATCAGCCTACCATAGTTCAAAGCCAGAGATATGGTGCTATTCTAAGACCAGCTCGGGTTTGGGTGGAAGCACAAGCTTGCAAATATTTGGATTGGGCCACTTGAATTAATAGAAAAAAATGGGTGCTGCCTATTATACTATCATGGACCCCACAAACGGTCAGAATATAAATCAAGTACACGCGAAATTCCTTCGGCCATATAAGCAGTAATAGAGCCTCCCTATAAAGAACAAAAAAAAGTTGAACAATACTATATCATTTGAGTTATAAGCTAAGTATATTTGGGGTTGCTGCTTGAGGTCTTTCACTTTACTGACTTCATCTTTCCGCCTTTTTTGGTTTCTTGCAGTGTTCCTTTTGTTTTGACTGATGAAATCCTCATTTCTTCTTTCAATGCTTTGAGGGTGCCGCAGATTTAATGGACCCTTCATGGGTGGGGGTGGAGGCGAAGGCTGCCATGGCGAGGGTGAGGGTGTTGGAATTCGCTCAGGGGCCACTGTGCTAGCCTGTGAAGGGGATGCGGCGCAGCAGAAATGGAAGAGGAGGACAGACTAGGGTTCCATGGCAAAAGGCGAGGTGGTGAGAGCTTGGCTGGTTGATTGAGTCAAACCCATTCTTGCCCCAATAGGAGCAAAGCCCACAACCACATGCATTGATGGTCCTGGGAGATCAACGAGTAAGCAAGAAGAGGGAGTCAGAGTCTTAAGGTCTGGTAGTAAGTAGGTGAGTCCCAGCTCAAGGAGAAAAGGCTGCACCTAGCATCAGGCAATCTATGAGAAAGTCCTCCATTATTAGGTAAACCATCGGAAAAGGAATGGCTGCAGTGAATGCTGCTCACCAGGCCAACTCAAGAGTTGCCTGGTGCTGATCTATCCCTAATCCTAAAGTGGTTGCAGGATGAAAAATTAGGTTACCAAGGAGCGCCATGATGGGGAGGTACTGGGATGGATTGTTGGCGCTGAGGGAGGCAAATGCCGCAGTGACCCCAGATTAGAGGTGAGCTTGCCAGTTGTTGCAGAAGTTCACCACCAGGGACTGGAAGTGGGTAGGAGCACGGGGAAAGGACCCTGACCAGCTGGATATCACCCAATGCACGAAGCAAAGCATCTGCTGAACAGACAAAGCTGCAGGATGAGGCTTGGCGGGAGATGGGAGCAAGAGATGACTGAAGCCGCTTAACAGGAGCTGGGCCGCTTCATTAAATGAAGTCCCTCAGCTCCGCTCACCTCCCCAGAATAGCTGGGCCACTATGTCCCAAAGAGGGCATGCCAGGAAGCCAAATGGCTGACGAATTTAAGAAGGAGCTCTTCCTGGGTCAGAACTTTCACGAGGTCCATGTCAGCCTCATCCTCATCAGCCAGGGGAAGGGGGAACTGGGGGAGAGGGATGTGGCCTGGGTTAGTCAAATCTGCGCTGGGCCATAAATGGAAGAAGAAATTGAAGTCGCAGACCCTGGTTGTTGGCGCATGATGGTTCACATTGTGTTGGGGGAATAAAGACGTACAGAATATTGACCAGTCAAGTGGGGGTATTGTTGCAAATCTATATGACTGGACAACAAGCCACAATTAAGACCAAAGGACATTGGAGGAATTCTACCAAAGATTCAATGGGCAGAATCCGCTGAGGATGTTTCGGAGCTACAAGTATTCAAGCACCTTAGGATGAGGCGATATTGGGTTATAATGGATTGTTATAAGATCGCCTTCAAAATAAGGCAATAAGGTGATGTCAACATTTGACAAAGAATTCTAGTTCGCCATAATTTAGGGGTGATAAAGAGCTAAGTAACAGTAATCTGAAACCAATGAGAACATCGTGGAATGAATAAACTAAGCAAAAGGTCAGTACTGACTGAGGTCACTGAGATATTAACGAGATGAAAAGATTGAGGAAGAGGAAGTTTTTAGAGTTAGTAAGAAAGTAAGTGAGATAGAGCGGACTAGAAGAGATCTGCTGAGATTATTAGGCTACAATAAAAGAAGAGTTGTTGGAAAATTTCTCTCTTTTTATTATAATTATTTATTTACATTTGTTCTGAGGAACCAACGATCTTCATATCATCCATTCTAATTGCTCAGTGGGCGTAACCCTGCACAAAAACCCTTCGGTGGATATATAGGGTATTACTGAATCCACACCATCATTTATCTGGACTGACATTAAAAGCGTGGATTACTTATCCTGGCTTTTCATATTAACTTTAACCAAACCTAAAGAGGATTGACTCTTCAACCATATAACCTAATTGCAATTAGGGAAATATGAACTCCTAACCCTTCAAAAGGAATTAGAAAAAAGATTGGTGAATCTTCAAGTCAAAAATGGCCAAATGTACAAATTCTTGTACCAAAATGGTTGCCCTATGTATGACCTTAATATTGAACTGGAATCATATTGGAGGGACAATGGCAAGTTGGCCAAGGGTGAATTTAAAAACCTACCAGCGGCTAAGACTCATTGTAACCGGAAAGGAATTCTTGTTTCAATACAATATTTATTAAAGTCCTGCCTGGTATATAAAAGTAAAGATTGACCTAATCCCCAATCTCAACATCCAGTGGTTCCGCCTTGCAAACCCTTCCATAATATTAGCATTGATGTTTTGAACCTCCCCCTCAAGCCTTTAATGGTCAATTGTTCCTCTTTCTAGCTGTTTATCAATTAACCAAGTGGATTGAAGATGTATCATTACCATCTGCTACGGCAAAAGCTATCGCTACATTCTTATATAATTTGCCTCATCACCCAGAATGGGTGCCCTAACATAATTTTCTCTGATGGTGGAAAACTTCCAATCATCACTGGTGAATGATTTAGCTGAACTGAAGGGATCACCCATGTATTTTCCTCTCCATACCATCCTGCAACCAACTGAATAGTAGAGCAGGCAAATGGTACCCTAACTGCCACCCTCTGGATAAATGTCCACAACTGACCCTCATCACTGGCCTCAATGCTTGCCTAGTGCGATTCTTGCCTGCATAATAAGCTAACTGAATAATCAAAATGTCGCCCTTCCAGGCTTTGTATGGAAGAGGTCCACAGTTGCCTTCTAAAGTGCATTCCATGCTGGATCAAGCTTTACCTAAAGCCCTGAAGCTACTATGCGAAGCAATTCAAAGAAATAATCTGACTTTAGACTATAGCTTATGAGAACTTATCTGCTGCCACTAATAGAGAAACAAGTCGGTTTGATGACAAACACGAGCCTCTTCACACCTTCCAACTGGGTGACCTAGTCCTTTTCTACTATCATTAACCGGAAGGTTGTGATAACAAATTGTGCACCAACTGCTCAGGACCCTACAAATTCATTTATAAGTGGGGCAATGAACACTCAATTGTAGAGGTCATTCAATATGCTGTTTTAGTTTGTGTACATAGTCTGTTTCTCTGTCGATTTTTCCCCTACGCTAAGATCTAGAGGGGGACGTTGTTGGGATTCCTACCCAAATTGGATATTCAGATGAGAAAGATGACAGGAATTAAACCTGTGATGTCATGTAGCAGAAACTATTACTGGATATAAATACTGACTAATGTGGTCACATATTAATTTCCCAAACCCCTAATATCGAGGTTCAAATCCAATCTATGCGGCGAGCAAGTCCTATTTGAACAAGTTACTAAGTCTGCTACAAAATCCCCAATTTGTAACAATTTTAGATCTTAGCTTAGACTGCTTAGAAATGAACTGGGTAACTTTCTGATAGCCCTTATAATTTCAATTATAAGCAAATAAAGATTACTCTCTTTTCTTTTATTTATTCGAGGCAAGCTGACCAGGGGACAGACATTACTGAAATAGAGAAAGAAAGTATTGACATAAAACCTGATAAGGGTCAACTCTGTCATAGAAAGTTTTTTTCACCTCTGGATTGGGACTCAGATTTTTCTGGTTACGTCATGGGTATAGTTTTCATGTTATTATACCTACTAACCGCCAATAGCTTCCTTTGGCTGGAACCCCAATAAATGTGCAAAGGGTGGGAATTAAACCTGCAACCTTCAGGTTGGTAGCCGTACGCCCTACCAACTCGACTTCCACCCCCAATATTACTCTCTAATTGACTCTTTTAAGTAGAAATTGAACAACATGTAAATAGAATTATCTCTTCAGAAAAAGTATCTGGAATAAAGACTTTTTGAACAAGAAAAGCAAAAGTTATAATCCAACTTAGAAGCCTTTGGGTCGCCTGGTCTTTTAAATTGGAAGGAGAATAGGTCTTAATCCTTGATCCCACCAACCACATTGTTGTGAGTTGCATCTTTTCATATCTAGAAAGATGGGGTGAATTTCCAGAAGGCATCTTCATCAATTATTGGGCACTTGATTCTTCATCTAGATTATAAGATTTGTGTCTTCAAGGATGAGCTTCAATTATAAGAGCTCAAGAGCTGAATAATTAAGTCTCAGTTCAGGAGTGGTTATCTTGACTCGTTTACCATCTCAAACCTTAAACCCTATTACCATCCAAAATTCCCCATCAGGCCCACAGTTGAGCCCACCATCAATTTCATAGCTCCCACTCATCAGCATACTCTCAAAACAAGACCAACAACCAATAAAAAAGTTCTCTTTTAGTAGCCAAACTATATGATTAATCAGAAAATCTTGAAGGACAGGCCCTAAGAGATAAGATACAGACGTGAAAAGCTCATATAGTTTGTATTTTAGAAAGGGAGATGATTTAATTCTCCCCTTAAATATGTTACAAAGGCTTTTAGCTCATAGTTCATAAGGGAACATTATGGTCCGCTTTTCAAGGGCAAAAAATAGTTAAGAAATGCATTATCCTGACAAAAAACCGTGACTTTAAATGGCTAACAAAGTTCATGCAACTGGGTAGAATGCTGCCTATTATGCATGCAATTAAAGTCCAACAGAACGGGTTAAAATGGACTGCTGCACCACTGAAACAGGCGGAAGACCATGGACATTAAATAATGTGAATTCCTAGTTAGTCCACACCTCCAAGGGTTTCGATGTGATTATTATGATTGTGATTAGGTTTGTAAAATATGCCCTATTTATCCCATTATCGATGGCAACAAAAACTGACACATGGCTCAGTTAAATGTATCCCACGCTTTTACCATTTTTAAAAAACCTCAAGAAGCGTTAAGTGACAGAGGTCCTCAGCTCACCACAAATTTTTGGGATGCCCTGTGTAAAACGCTAAAAATTAAACCTTGCCAGTCATTGGTGTATCACACCTGTCCAACAGACAAATGGAGCGAACCAATCAGTCATTTAAACTTTATCTCTGGTGCTACACTACCACTTCTTATGACACTTAAATGGTCGACCTTCCCTTAACCCAATTCTCATATAACACCTATCTACATGTCTTTAAAGGATGTCACAATTGTATGCCAAACTGAAGTATAATCCTGACTTCACATTTGGACCGCAGATACACACAAACATTCCCATGGCGAATAACTTTATGACACACATTCAAAACTACATCAACAAGCGCAGAAGCAATCGAAAAAATTCAGGACATCAAGCATTTACTAGATTAAAAATGCAGAGCAGCCCCAAGCTATTAGATAGGCAATTTTGTCATGGTGGACTTGTTAGCCTCAACCTCAAAGTTGCATGTCCTAAAATTAGCTTTTATGTGTGCAGGCTTATTCCATATCAGTAAGGTTCTGGACGATGAGTATTTTCAAGTGGAGCTTCCTCCGCATTAAAAAAATAAAAGGCTTTTCATGCTTCATTGTTGCCCCTTTTCAAGGGTGAGAAACTGGCAGAAATTGAACCAATACTGATAGAGTGAGCATAGGAAGTTGAGGTTGAAAAAATTCTAGATGCGCAGTGATTTAAGAGGGCAATCCAATACCTGGTATCCTGGAAAAGCTATCTACCATATGACAACAGTTGGATTCCAGATCAAGACTGTATTAACTGTTACAAAATGAAAAAGGACTTTCATGCCTAAACCTAAACTCATCTGCACCTTCACTTTCAAACCCACGACATTGCAGATATTAACTTCCATTGCCACACAAGAATTATGCTCTGGTACAAGCGCCAGAATGAGTAGTAGACTTTCTTTCTAGAAAAAGGTAATGCAAGGCCTTAACATGTTTATTAAATTGGATTAGCCAATATACCCCTACATAATAGGAAAAGGGAAGGGGCCTCAAGCATACCCACTAGTAAAATAGCAGATCTAAGGAACATCCTAGATGAACGCAGTGGTATCCACCACTACCCCTGACTTATCTTTTGTCAGGCAAAATAGCAGAGAATAAAATTTCGCCATAACTCTCAATCTTGTTAAAATCTATCTAAAGAAAATTAAGAGTGTCTAATGTAAGGGTGGATACCCCAGTGGTAGAGTATGTACTCTTTACCATTACCTCCCTGAGTTCAATCCTGGTAGATGAACTTTGGGTGTGGATGATTATGACTGTGTTGGCGTTGCACACCAATGCCCTGAACTGAGATAGCAAATAGCAAGGCGGTCCATGGATTTCCTAGCCTATTATACACCGCATGTTATAAAATTGGATGGTATCATTAAGATCCGCCATATTGTTTGTACAGGCTGAACCCACTGAACAACAGACAGATGATGTGGGTATCGTCAGTCCTTTGGACACACTCAAAATTTACTAAAAATAGGAGAAATTGCCCCAAACAACACTTTTATTTATCATAATAATTACAGTGACCTTTCAATTTCCCGCTCTCTCTTCACTATTAACAACTTTTTTTTCTCTCAATCGCCCATCTCGCTTATATACAATGGCTTCAGGAAATACTGCTCTCATAGCCTGGGCTATTCTATTCTTCTAATTCTCCTTGAATTCAGCTTGTTATTCTCTAATCCTATATTGCCCTAATTGTAGGCGATTTACTTCAAATTCTTTGAATTTCAACATGGCCTTATTGCCTTATTGCCTTATTTAGAGGCGATCCAATAAGAAACCATTATATCCCAATATCACCTCATCCCAAGGCACTCAAATAATTGTAACTGATATCATTTTCAGCGGATCTTTCCCAATATGCCCTAGCTGTCCCAAAATTATTGTCCAGTCATATCAGATTCATGACATTACCCCCTCCTTGACTGGATGATAAGGCTCCTATTGTTTGTATGGTCGGAGGAACTTTGCATGTACCCATTTAATGATCTGACCACTTGCGGTGTCCTTGATGGTATATGCATCAACCCCAGTTTTCTCTATAACTTCAAACAGACCAATCCAAATACTGTCCAGCTTGTGTTTCCATTTAATTCCATGTTGGTCATGGAAGAGAACCATATCGCCCTCCTTGAACGGCGCCAGCCCACTATGATATACCTGATTAGTGGCCTGATTCCTGATCTTCTAAGCTAAGCTGAAGGAATATGGTTTGGTTTTCAGTTTGATCAGAATGTTCACAAGGCTAGCCAAATAGTGGTGGGGTTCCATTCCATCGGTGTCTTCTACACACGAATAAAGTAACACTTGAAGGGCTGGGTGTCAGCCATATAGTAGTTGGAAGGGACTCTTTCCCGTGACAGAATGGTAACTAATGTTATAGGCGAACATGGAAGTGGAAAGGAGAGAGCGACAATCAGAAAGTCGATCTGTTACTAATTTTTGTGGTATGTTCACCAGAGTCCCATTCACCCGTTCCACCATTCCATTAGATTTGGGGTGGTATGGGGTCATCAGAACCCCATGGATTCCCATAAGCTCGTTCAGTTTAGGGAGTATGTGCGAGGTGAAGTTGGTTCCAATATCAGTGATAATGAACTGAGCGCATCCGTGTCACTAGATAATGAATTCCATCACAAACTTGGCCACTGTAACTGCCCCCAAATCTCGTATTGCTCTCACTTTGACCCACTGGGTCAAGTGGTCAATAGCCACAAGAATGTACTTACACCGGTTAGCTCCTGTTGGCAAGGACCAACAACATCTAGGTAAACCGTGTGCCACTCAAAATGTGGTTTCACTACCCTGTATGAAGTCTTGCGGCTGAATGGCTTCTCCACTTGGCACTGATGGCAACAGGAAATGGTTTTGAGCACATCGAAGCTCATGCTTTCCCAATAGTATTGAGGGTGTAACAACTCCATTGTCTTGCGCATCCCACCATGTCCAACTGCCATGTGGGCGCTCATAAATGATTTCCAGTCATGCTGAAGGTCGCAGTAAATTCACCTTAAAATCTCCAATCCACCTGTACAGTTCCCCATTCCATTGGAAGGTATTTGTTCGCATCTAATATAACACTTTGATCACTTGGGGCAGTTCATCATCATATCTTCTGTTGAGCATCTTATAATGAATCATGTCGCTGAGGTCTGCTGTTACCGCAATATTTGTAATCAAGATAAACAGTCAGCGTTCTGATGCTTTACTACTGGCCAATGGATAATATCAAAATAATAAGCCTGTAACTTGAGAGCCCATCAAGCCAAACAGCCTTCAGGTTCTTTGAGGTTCTGCAACCAGCGTAATGACGCATGGTCTGTTACAACTTTAAACTAAGCCCCATGCAGATAGACTC